>VCJC01000688.1:0-18170 GCA_024140195.1 Backusella luteola
AAAAATAAAGTGTCAACTTGGTATGAATAATTAAATAAGATAATTTCAATGCGGAGTACAAAATAGAAATAGGTGGATAATCCAACAGCTTGGATCAAGTATAAGATACAGTTACGGGTACTATGAATATGAGAGACGTAACAATGCTTTAAAGATTCTGTGAGTTATAGTTAGCGCTAATAATATAATGTACTATTACGGCAAATTTTTTATATAAAAAGATGATCTTTTTATACAAGAGGAGGAAAGAAATAAAGTGGAGATCTATAATCAATCCATGAGCAACATTGCCGGGTACACTAAAAAACATATGTCTTTAACAAATAAGGAATATGTAAACATACAAGATTATAACAAGAGAAAAAAAAACATCAGGTGCTTATATAAGTTGTTTTTCAATGTAGTAAAATATATCATTTCTAAAAAAGTATATAAAAAGATTATATGAAATAGTAAAATAAAATGTATATTGTATATATTAAAGGAAAGAAAATAGATATTTATCAATTATTATATTATTATTTTTTTTTTATAATATAGCAATGTTGCTCCCTGTGAAAAGATGAATATCTTCCGAATGATATCGAAAGATAAAATATACAAAGGAAATAGGGAGTATAAATGGAATGAGTACACATAATGTAATGGATAAAATAATAATCCAAAATATACAAATTAATCCACTAATAATAATAAATCTGAGTAAGAGTGGTAAAAATAAAGTAGCAGTCTTTCAAAGTAGACAATAAAATGTTGACAGGTAGATAAATCAAGGGCTTGGATCAAGTAGAAGATACAGTTACGGGCATTATGAATATATGGGACATAACACTGTCGTAGAGATAGTCTTTATAGAGATCAGATTAGCCCAATATAAAAGAAAATAGCTTTTATCTGATATATTTTGTCAAAATTTGAATATCTGATCATAACTCAAGTGTTTAAGAATGTAAAGAAAAAAAATAAAGGACCCTCTTTTTTTTTTCAAGACTTGAGCCTTTCTTCTTTCTTCTTTTTTTGTATTTTTAAATTTATTATATTGTAGTAAGAAATAAAAGTAGTGCTTTACATAAATATTAAGAGAGAGAGAAGAAACAATCAACAATAATCGAAGTTAGAGAACATCTCTCCACAATTATATATGGGGATAAATAAAAAGAAAGAAAGGATGTGTCATGATAAAAGAAAGTTATTACTTATTAGTTATATTCAAATAATTTTGAGCTTGGAGTGGACTCAATCCGGAGGAGCCATGACTTCCTGTAATGACAGGTTGGCTGGATCCATTGTCTGAAGGCAAGAACACAACCTTTGTTCTTGGAGCCTTTGATAAAGCAGTCAATGTATCTAAGTAACGGATTTGCATTGCAGAAGGTGCACTCAAAATATCGGCTGCCTCTCTCATAAGTTTAGCAGAATCCACTTCAGCCTTTGCAGAAATAATTTTGGATTCACCAATACGTCTGGCCTGAGCAGCAGCGGAGAAGGATTCTTGTAATTCTTCAGAGAAGTTAAAGTCTTTAATAAGAATAGATTCAATCTAAAATCATTTCGCATTTAGTATTTTCTGTTGTTATCATGATAAATATAGAAATACCTTGACGCCCCATTCATCAGCCACCCGGCCGGTAATAACTTGAACTTCCTGCGCAATTGAATCTCTGTTTTCTACGCATTCCTGTAACACTTTACCACCAAGAATATGACGAAGTGTAGTTTGTGTTCTAAAAATAAGTGATGGACAGTTTTAGAAAGGGAGAATTCAAATCCAGAAAAAGTAGACGTTACCTTTCAATAAGAGCTTTTTGAACATCACTGACAGCGTAAGTAGCTTGGTAAGGGTCTACAATATGCCAATAAAGGACACTGTCAATGCGAACTGTGACATTATCTTTGGTCATGATGGATTGACGAGGAATATCAACAATTTGCATTTTGATATCGACGCGACAAATGGATTCGGTGGCTATATTAATCTATCAGGGGAAAAATAAATGTTAACTTTTTTTTTTTTTTTTGATCTCAACTTTTTCATATGATTTACCTTGACAAGACCAGGATCAACACATTTATAAAACTTTCCAAATCGTGAGATAAGTGCTACGTCACCTTGAGGTACAGACTCGTAAGGGTTTGGACATACAATGCAACAAGGAATCTAAATCATGTACTTTGTTTAGAAAAATAAAGTAAAAATAAAAAAATAAAAAAATAAAAAGTGATTTTGTGTTACCGTTCCAAGTGCACCGACAAATGAACCAAAGCCATTAAGCATATTACCATACCATCCCTAAAATAAAAATCAGAACAAACTAGTTTTTGCAGACATTAAAATTGTTCTTTCTTTTTTCCAGGAACATACGTGTGTAATTGTGCTGATATCAAGTTCGAGAGCGAAACTGGGCTGCATACCGTTTGAAGCAAAGTCTCCCTTTTGTTGAGTCAGTTTGGTGGTGGAGGGAATAGACTCGGCAGCATAAGGAGCATCAGCTATTTGAATGTCGTTATTATTACTGAAACTCATTGTTTTAAAAGAACTTGAAGTTTTTTTTTTTGTATTCACAAAAGTTTTAAGAAAAAATAAAAAGTAAAAATAAAACAGAAAATAAAAGAGTTAAATAATCAGAAAAGAGATGGAAAAAAAAATAAAGTAAACTAAATATATCAAAGACTAAACCTGTGATTATGACTGCTAAGCCTGGTTACTCACTAGAAGTGGTTGTACTGCTTAGTTTTGGCTTAATGTAGTGTAACCTCTTAACCTTTACGAGGTTGTTTTTGCGTATAATTCACATCCTGCTCAGTGGTGCTAAGCAATCACATGGTTACTCTGAACTTTGTTATTTTCTGTAGCTATTTTTTTTGATACAAAGTAAACTTTATTGCTTTTTATCTTCTCTTTCTTTTTTTTATATAATTTTATTCTTTTCATTTTTTTTATTTAAAGTAATCTTTTTTTAACAAAAAAAAAAAATCAAAACCATTTTAATAAAACAATGAGTACCAGTTATTCCAGAGTCGGTCAGTATTTCATCACAACTTATACACAACAACTAACTCATTCTTTTTTCTCGTATATAGACGATACACCAAGTATTGGTATTGCCAAACGTGGTGTCCAACCATCTTATGCAAGAGAACTTGATGTCAGCAAGGACATTCCTCATGTAAACACTTTTTTTAAAACAAAAAATATGATATGAATGCTGAATTGATGTATAATGATATTACAGGGTTTTTACGAAAGTATGATGACATGCATTGGAAATACTTTGGGCTTCATGGGATCGGTACAGTCATATTTTGATTCATGGTTTAGCACACACACAAAAAACTGACTTAAAGTATTTTGTTTAGTTCCCCTGTATATTTTGCTGTCCCAATCCATACAAGCGAGTCAGACAAGGTACAAACTATAAAATGCATTTTTTTTTCGTTCCGCTAAACATTTTTTCTTTTTTAGGAAATGTGGGCTTGATTACAAAATTTGGTAAATTTTATAAATGCGCTGATCCTGGTCTTGTTAAAGTATGTCTATTATTGTTAGTATATATGTCAAAGCTAAAAAAGAAATAACAATTTGTTTTTAGGTGAATCCCGTTACAGAAAGTATATCGAATTGTGATATTACAATTCAGATCACAGAGATTCCTAAACAGGCTGTCATCACAAAGGTTTGCAGATTTTTTTTTTTTTAAAAACTTTGCCCAGGGAAAAAAAAAAGATTACCTAATATTTCTATAGGATAATGTTAGTATCTCAATAGAATCCGTTATTTATTGGCACGTTATTGATCCATACCAATCCGTTTATGGTGTGGCTAATGTTCATCATGCGCTTATTGAAAGGTATAAAACGAAATGATATCTGATGATCACTTTATACTAACAACTACCTTTAGAGCAAGCACCAGTCTTCGTGATGTTTGTGGTGGACATTCTGTACAAGAATTAATCGAAAACCGTGATGCCATTTCAAACGAATTACATATCATTATAGGCCCAATTGCTAAATCTTGGGGATTGAAGGTAATGCTTATTAATTCGGAGGATGAAAAAAAAAAAGACTTACATAAGCAATAGATTGAATCCACCCTAGTGAAGGACATTACATTCTCCCAGCAACTCCAGGATTCACTTTCTTCTGCCGCCCAAGCAAAGAGACTTGGTGAATCACGAGTCATTACTTCCAAGGCCGAAGTAGAAGCCGCCAAACTTATGCGTGATGCTGCCAATATCCTTAATACACCTGCTGCTATGCAAATCCGTTACTTGGAAACCCTGCAACAGATGAGTCGTAGTGATACTGGTGAAAAGACCATCTTTGTTCCTCTTCCAAGCGGACATACTACTTTACAATAGTTTTTTTTTTACCTTATATATATATATCTATCCTTTCACTTATGAAAGGGGTTTTTCATAATGTCAAGTTAATAATATAATAATAAAAAAATATATGTTTACATTTTTTTTTTTTGCACTGCCTTCTTTCAGCCTCTTCGGAGTTACCAAGGATGATTTGGTACAGCCACGAAATTGAAATTAAACGACATTTAGTGTTGAAGTAGGATACTCCTAAAAGTTATATAGTTTTATCAATTGATAGATATAAAACGCTTGTCAAATAACTTAAAATTTAAATGTAAATCATCTAAAAAGAAAGCAAACTGATTCATTTGACTAATATCACCGGAAGAAAAATTAAGAAAGTAGATAAGTGAACGCCTCAAACCTGATTTCTTTACATCATCCCAAAAAGTTTTTTTTTACATAAAAAGGGCCAATTGATTTATGAGACTCTTCTTTTCTCTTTACATTTCTTTTTCTTGAAAAAAAAAAAAAACATTTGAAAATGGTTGAAGCAGTGTAAGTACAACGCGTTTACTACTTTGGATGCGTATAGAAATCTCATGTCTACTATTAGTGCTGATATTGGTCTTATCGGTTTAGCCGTCATGGTAAGTTTTCTTATTTGAGAGGGATGATTCAATTCATGACTTTTTCTTTTTGATAAAACAGGGTCAAAACCTTATATTGAACATGAACGACCATGGTTTCACTGTTTGTGCTTATAACCGTACAACCGCCAAAGTGGACAGCTTTTTGGCAAATGAGGCTAAAGGTAAAAAACTAAAAAATGTGAGGCTGTGTGTGTATGTGTTAATCTTTTTATTTGAAAAGGTACAAATATCGTTGGTGCTCATTCTGTTGAAGAGCTCTGTGCAAAATTGAAGCGTCCCAGAAAGGTCATGTTGCTCGTCAAGGCTGGTTCTGCTGTTGATGCCTTCATTGGCCAATTGCTTCCTTACTTGGAGAAGGGCGATATCATCATTGATGGTGGTAACTCTCACTTCCCCGACTCCATCCGTCGCGCCAAGGAGCTGGAGGAAAAGGGTATCCTTTTCGTCGGTTCCGGTGTCTCTGGTGGTGAGGAGGGTGCCCGCTATGGTCCCTCCTTGATGCCCGGTGGTAACGCTGCCGCCTGGGAGCACATTCAGCCCATTTTCCAGGCGATTGCTGCCAAGGCTCCTGATGGTGCACCATGCTGTGAATGGGTCGGTGAATCTGGTGCCGGTCATTACGTCAAGATGGTTCACAACGGTATTGGTAAGTGTGGTTTAGAGATAAAATAAGTAACCAGTCCCATTCACCTCTTCATGTAGAATATGGCGATATGCAATTGATTTGTGAAGTCTATCAAATCATGAAAGAAGGTCTTGGTCTCTCCCACGACGAAATGGCTGCCGTCTTTGAAGAATGGAACAGGGGCGAATTGGATTCCTTCTTGATTGAAATCACCCGCGATATCCTCAAGTTTAGAGATACCGATGGCTCCCCACTTGTGGAAAAGATCAGAGACACCGCTGGTCAGAAGGGTACCGGTAAGTGGACTGGTATCGACTCCCTTGATCGTGGTATCCCTGTCACATTGATTGGTGAGGCTGTCTATGCCCGTTGTCTTTCCTCCTTGAAGGACGAGCGTGTGCGTGCCTCCAAGATCTTGGCCGGACCCAAGTCTTCGTTTGCTGGAGATAAGCAAAAATTCATTGCCCAATTGGGACAAGCCTTATATGCCTCCAAGATTGTGTCTTATGCACAAGGTTTCATGCTGATGCGCCAGGCCGCTGCTGATTACAACTGGAAGTTGAACTTTGCAGGCATTGCCTTGATGTGGCGCGGAGGATGTATCATCCGTTCCGCCTTCTTGGGTAAGATCAAGGACGCCTATACCAACAACCTCGAGCTTGAGAACCTGCTTTTCGATCCCTTCTTCCAAAAGGCCACTGCCGATGCCCAGGAGTCCTGGAGAGCCGTTATCGCACAAGCAGTCACCATGGGTATCCCCACGCCTGCTCTCTCCACCGCCTTGAACTTTTATGATGGTCTCCGTCATGAAATGCTTCCTGCTAACCTACTCCAGGCTCAGCGTGATTACTTTGGAGCCCATACATATGAGCTCTTGAGCTCACCTGGTAAGCATGTCCATACCAACTGGACTGGTAAGGGTGGTAATGTCTCTGCATCCACTTATGATGCTTAAAGGATAATCTATTATTATATTTACACTTTCTCTTTGCATTCATTTTCTTTTGTATAACATTCTCAACATTTTTGAAATAAAGGGAATCTTTTTTTTATTAATTGGAATTAGAATTGAGGCCATTTTTGAAATGGTATTTACTTTTTAATCGATGGTTTCTCAATGGACAGCGTAATCATTTGAGTGCTTATTAATACATTTACATTTAGAGAGCATTGTGCGCACTGATTTGTAGATGTTTTGATTGGCTGCTATTATTACATGATATAACGAACTGTGTGTGTTGGCAACAGCATTCACATTTACCAAAGGCGTTTTTGCAGTGTGTGTTTCGGATTTTGATTTTTTATCTATTTTTACATCTCGAAAAGGCATTGTTTTCTCTCTCTCTCTCTCTCTCTCTCATTATTATTAATATTATGAAATTATCTGGGATTGGTTTTGTTGCTCTAACCAGTCTTTTAAGCTTTGTTAGAGCAGAATCTGTTGAACTAACACCAGACACAATAGACAAGATCAAGTCTGGCACATGGTAAGGTTCCAGCTTGCTTACTTTTAAAAGACGGCTAAATATCTGTTGTAAATAGGTTGGTTGAGCACTTTTCGCCTTATTGTGGACACTGTCAATATTTTGGTAAAAGAAGCAAGAAACAAAATGTATCCTAAATACTCAACCCTCTTTCAATAGCACCCATTTGGAAAAGAGTAGCAGAAGAGACTGAAAATAAAAACTTCCATTTCGGTACCATTGATTGCATCACGTTTGGCGATTTATGTGCTGAGCATGAGATTCAGGCTTTTCCAACTATTCAGCTCTACAAGAACGGTGAAAGAGCCGAGACTGTCCGTGGCAGTCAGGAATACGAACAGTTTAAAGATTTTGTTGCAGAAAGACTAAAGGATGTCGAACCACAGCAGGAGGAGGAAGAGGAAGAGGAAAAGATTCAGCCTACGGGTAAACAGGATGACGACGACAAACAAGATGAGGTGTCTGTCCATGTCAATCCTGAAGGACTTTCTGTTGATTTGGACGGACCTCGTTTGACTGAGATTATTGCGTCCAAAAAGCCATGGTTTATCAAGTTTTATTCGCCCTCCTGTCCTCACTGCGTCCGTCTTGCACCCACTTGGACTAAAATGGCATCGGAGCTTCGGAATCAGGTTGATGTGGCCGAAGTCAATTGCCAGTCCAAGCCATGTAAGTATTTTGGTGTGATTACTCGGTTTATATATATATATCTCATATTCCAATATGTAGTTGTGTGTGAAGAACAGGATATTATGGGTTTCCCAACACTTCGCATGTATGGACAGGGCAATGAGCCATTGGAGTATCGTGGGGATCGTTCTTTGATTAGTCTTGTCAACTATGCAAAGGCAAATGCAGGGTGAGTGTTTGCTAATATATAAAAAAAAGAGAGAGGATGGCATTAACACACCAATCCATGACAGACCAGCACTCAAGGAAGTAGATTCAAACGATTTGGAAAAGAAACTAGAAGGCACAGATGTCTCCTTAATGTATTTGTATCAACAGGATACCAGCATACCGGTAAATGTTGTGTTTTTTATAACAAGACGAAATTACTTATATATTTTAAAAGGATATCATCCATAAAATGGCCGACCAATTCGTCTCCACGCTTCCCTTTTATTCATCCAGCGATGAAAATGTGATGCGCAAATTCGGCCAATCAACCTCAGACCTGCCCGTGGTGTTGGTATCCAAGGACAACACATTCAAGGTGTACGCATCACACGACTTTACCAATAGCCAAAAGAACAAGGAAAACCTGGAGCGCTGGATCCAGCGTGAGCAGTACCCGCTGGTCAGCCAGGTCGGCCCTAGCAACCAGCATATTATTTTGGAGGGTAGCCATCGCGTGGTGCTCTCCATCGTGGATGCCAAGAATACCGCTGCCATGACAAAGCTGCGTGATGCTGCCACTGCCTGGGCAAAGACCAAGCGTCCCAGCTTTGAGTTGCCTGTTATTTTTGCACAGATGGACCGAGCCATGTGGGGCGATTATGTATTGGCGAAATTCAAAATTAAACAGGATGGCCAAAATAGAATTGTGATTTATGATCCTTCCGTAAGTAGTTGTATATATCCACACTCATTAAAATACTCATTCCAATCATAGAAATATGAATACTATGTCACTGATCCCGACAATAATCGCCTCTCCATCGATAAACCCCAAGGCATCTACAATGCGTTGAAAAACATGGACGAGATGAAGGGTATGTCGGTATTGGCCATGCATGAAAAGGTGGGGGTTTCATTCAAAAGTGGATTTTCCTTGGTCGCCTCTCATTGGTTCCTCAGCATGGTGATCTTTTCGGGTGCCGGTGCCATGATCTACCGCTATCTTACTTATCATCGTCCAAAGAGTTTAAGAAAGGGTGCTAATGGAGGTGTATTGCCTACATTTAAAACCGTTGATTCTACACATTATGATTAAATACACACACACACACACACATAAAAAGTCATCCATACTCCCCCTTATTAGCATAAAATAAAGTCACTTGGTATATCGCAATACATTACAACATGTTGTATATAAAAGGAGGGATTACTATATTATATTATTATTGAAAATGTACATTATGCTTTTTTTGCAGATGAAGGAGAGAGTGACCGTGCACGTCGTGCATTCACTAAAATAGGGTCGCTGGGCGAGCTAACGGGGCCATCCTTTTTAGCCTTATTTTCATTATCACTCTCACTACTGCTTGAACTACTCTCACTGCTCTTCTTTTCATGGTCCATTCGGCCCAGATTTGTATCAATGGGCGGGAGGTAAGGCTTTGCCGAACGTGGTGATGCAATCTCGGTGGGCGTGTTGAGCTTCTTTTTTTTCTCTAATGGGTCGCGAGGTGTAGGGGGACCCAAGGGAGACATGGGGCCGCCGCCTCTTTGGATCTTGGCCTTCAATGCCTCCATCACCTTATTGTGTGATAACTTGTCCTCGTCGTTTGAAATGGACAGTCTATTGCGCTTTAATGACTTTTTTGGGTCGGTGACGGAGGGCGAGGTTGGTGATGTCTGGCGGTGGTATGGCTGCAGACGAGGGTGGAGCGTTCTTTCCTCTGTGGGCGGGCACAGTGGATGGGCAGAGTGCGGGTATCCTGCCGGCGATGGTGGGGGTCGATAGGGATGGTGGGCGGGTGGTTGCTGGAAGCGTGCGAGCACCTGCTGCTGTACGGGAGCGAGGCTGTAGTATCCGTATTGCATAGGTGGCAGTGGTGGAGGAGGTCTTTCGTAACGGGCATGTGCTTTTGTTTGTTCTCGGGCTAAATCCAAGTCCATTTGTTTTAATTGTATACGGGCCTCTTCTGCCTTTAGCGTATCCTTTGCTGCTCGTTTCTAATATAATATTTAATTTAATAATTATTTTTAATTATCCAATGATTTTTTGCTTACTTTATCTTCTTCAGACTTTGCTGATAAAATGTATTTCAATAACTCTGGGTCATCTTGGTATTTGTCAAGGATTTCTTTTACAGTAATGTCAGGTAAATTAGACACAGATGAAGCCGGTTTTGTGTGAGAAGGCGAGGGAGGAATCGGCCACTGAAAGGCAGATACCGGTCCTTTGCCTCCATGAGGTGAGAGTGAATCTGGATGTGGTGAATGACTAGCCATGGTTCATGTAAAAAAAAAAATAAATAAATAATAATAATAATAATAATAACAAAAAACAAGGAGAGAGAAAGAGAGAGAGGGAGAAGAGGATCATCTCTCAACCCAAAAGTGAATCAAGTGACCTTCCTTTGTGGCTTGGAGTCTGAAGTTTTATACCAAATATGGAAACAGCTTTTAACTTTTAAAGTGTATTTTACATGTTGAACAACTACCATTTCATCTGATTTGAAATGATATGATTCAAGAATGTGTTTGACCGGCGCTGTTAATAACAAATAAATGTCATTTATTAATATCACAATTGAGAGTGAATATCATGGACTTTTACTATTGGTCTCTTGTTTTTGCACTTGTTGATGAAGCTGTAACACAAGGACACTACAAGTTTAATTAAAGCAATATACAAGAATTGGGTATATCTTTATTATTACTTTAATAGGTTTATTAATCTTGGCAGGTCCCTCTTTCTCTCTGTTTATTATTATTCCTTTTTTGTATTTATTCATTCTTTTTTCAGGAACAACCTTTCTTTTAATACCTTGTGCTTGCATGTTTGTTATGATGTTTACCATGAATACGGTTGCTATGACAACAGTATACACATTCTTATCTTATTGTCTTTATTGTATGATAATAATATTAATAATAATAATAATAATAGGATTAAGGTTCTTCCCCTGTTTCTTTTTCAATTCAAAATAATTTGGTTATTCTATTTCGATTGTTCCATTTTAAAAACACAAAAATGACGTACATTTAGATGGTTTGCTAAAGAAAGATCAAGGCATTATCGTCTGCTTTTTTACGGTATACGATTGCTAAACAGAATTACCGAACAAGTGTATTCACTTCTTGGTCTAATGAATATAATTGATAGCCATCATATTAACCACATTTGCAAATGAACATTCGATCAAAGGAGGAGGAGGAGGAGGAGGAGTCATAAACTTTAAATTCTTGTTAAAAAGGCACTTGTTACTCAATCATTTTCCCAAAAGACAAAATACTGTATTTTAAAATGAGCAAGCTACTTTTTGGCATGAAAATTTCATGTAAAATGAAATGTGAACCCTATCATTTATTGAGTTTTGGACTGATCTTGTCAACATTTTGCTAAATTGACGACAAAACTCAATATTAGTGATTAAATAGGTAAATATAAGTAGATAAGAAAGCCGTAGTATAAATAAACAAAAAAATCTAATTATAAATATGATGAAAACGAGCTATTGGTGAATTCCCTTTGGATAGTAATATGTACTCCTTTGTTCAATTGCTCAAAACGCATGATGGCGTCTTTAAAGGCCAGGCAAGTCACTGGTCATGTGATCATTCGATTTCTTGATTTTTTTCTGTTTTTTTTGACGATACAAGAGACACGCGCATTCATTCTTTCCATTTCCTTTCACAAAAAAGTTAACAGGACAGACCGTAAATGAAGATCACCAATCCTGTTGTATACTCTTGTCCTTCCGATTCTGACAGCGATTCGGAGCCTGTAAAGCAGACCTTTCGCTTACCTCCACGCAAACGAAGCTACAGGTTAAATTTGTTTGAACAATAAGACTTAAAACTCACACTAACAACTATATTTAGACATTTTGACCGTTACCTTCAACAACAAAATATGCTAAAGATCGGCTGCACTCCCGACATTCTTGATGAATATAAGGAGATTATTCGTAGAAAAAAAGTGGTAAACTAAATTAAACTCGGTTGTATACGAGATCACCTTTTGATAACGCTTATTTTATAGTTGACTTATGATCCAACCTTTGAAGTCAATTTCAAAAAACACCTTCAAAAGTTGAAAGAAGAACGCACAAAGCTTCGAAACCAAGAGAGAGCCAAGCGACAGGAAGATTTTAAAAAACTTCAACAGCACCTTGAAACGCTATACATGTAACGTGTTATTTGGACAGCAAAAATGAGATATCAAAAAGCCTAACTTTTTTTTTTTTACATAGAAAGGTGCCCGGTGATGACGATACTAGAAAGCTCGATGAAGAACTAAAGAAAGAGCAAGAAGTAAGAGAATACCATGACAATATCAATTAAAATCTAACATTTTTAAATGCAGGATTTGAAAAAGGCAATAGAGTATGAACAAAAGAAAGTAGAAGCACAAACTGCCGAGGCAAAGGCTAAAGCAGACGCAAAGGCAGCTGCTGATGCTAAAGCAAAGGCCGATGCCGAAGCAAAGGAGAAGAAGGATAAGGAGCAGAAGGAACAGAGCCAAAAGTTGATGGATCAGGTAAAACAAGCGCTTGCCTTATTTTAAAAGCGATATTGATCTCCTTTATTAGAAAAAATCTGCAGCAACATCAATCAAGGGACTAGAAGAGTATGAGAAATACTATGCCAAGATTGACAGGTATAAAAAGGAGATTAGACCCATGCTCGATGACCCTACTTTTAGAAAGCAATGCTTCGAGGCGCGTAAGATTGTAAAGCGCACTGTCAGTCAATTACAATACAAGCATAATGTCATCTTAGAAAAGGTAGTGCTTTTAAAACAAGTGTGTTTCTTTTAACTCATCCATTCTATTCTAGTACAACACCCTCAATAACCATCTCTTGTCAGTAAAACGACAATCGCCTCAGGCCTTTGAAGTGATGCTCAACTTCCTTGCAAAGACCTTCTTATTACAAGCCAGACAAGAGATTCATGCCACACCATTTGCGGCCTATTTCCTGGGCCGCTTTGCATATCTCTTGTGTGCAACGATACCAGAATTCACTGACTATCTGTTGGGTCGATTGATGAAACGTTGTCAATACCTTATTCCACGCTATCACGATGATGATTCTGTAAGTTGTACAACATATATAATCTCATGTCTCTAATGCATCTACTAGTCACTTTCCCAAGAAGAAATCAAGGCAAAATTAAGATACGGATACGCCAACAAGGAAAAGAAAGTCTTACAATCCTTCTTACAGCACGCCGAGCAACAGAAATGTTATGTCATGTTTTATGCCGGTCTATGTCAAAGCATGCCCGACGGACCCAACGAGCCCGCCAATCCGATCCCCATCAAGCACGCCTGGATCTGGCTTATGCGCATCTGCAACATGCCCCCTCGTGAGATCACACCCATGCTCCTGATGGGCATGCTTGAGATCACCACAAAGCGGCTCCTCGCCGAATACCCAAATCAAACCCCCAAGCTGCTCAAGATGATCCAGGCCGACATACTTCCACGTTTTCCAAAGGACAATGCTGGTGATAATGTTGCCACTGTAAAGCGTTTAGAGATGTTTTTGAACGCTTACTTTACCACGGGTGTTCCTGATTGTGTGCCCGAGGTGCCTCCCTCTTAATTACCATTTTATAACAAGGAAAATAGTGTAAATACTTGATATATTTTATTTCATTTGATTAAGTTGAGAGATATGATGATGATGGCTTCTTTTTTTTTTATCAAGTGATATATTACATATTCCAGTGTTTATAAATACAACTATGACAAAAGAAAACTATAAAAATGTACATTGGTTTTTAATATTGATTAAAGAATTTCATGGTTGCAGGTGCATTGATTCTGTACTCTCCATTAAATATAAGCTGTGATCTTTGAATCAAAAACACATACAATTCCTTTGCTTGTGAAGGATCCTACACTGATATGTTAGATAAAGAATAAACATGCTTTCCCTCTTTACCTTTTCATTCACATAGCCATTGGTAGCAAGTGTATTTGCAGCCTCCGAAATAAAAGGAATGTGTGGACCCAGTTTCAGCAATGTCTTTGGATCAAGATAGTACTCGGTGAGCATGCGAATGACCGCAGCATGGATGCGCATGTCCCACGCAGCCGCTTTTAGTAAAAAGTTTTCCAACACCGCCTGTCTCCAACGCACATCCGTGATGCACTCGACGAGGTACTTCTTTACAATGATATCAATGACGGTACGCACAAAACTCAGGTAGTTGAGTCGATAGATGCCCACCTGCTCCTCCTGGTCAAACGCCGTGACACGAGGCCATGTGCTGAGGACAAGGGGCAGGCAGCGAGTGAGCGTGTGGACATCGCCCTCGGTGACACGCTCCACCAGGTAATGGACAAACACCTTGCGTGCAATCTCGCTGCGTTGCAGCAAACCTAGGATATTGTTGAGGTCGGTTTCCTTCAGGGGACCCTCCTGTCCCTCCTCTGTGATGAGATGGATGATGGCATACCAAAAGACGGTTTTGAGCTCCTTGTCCATCTTGGGTATTTTGGCACTGGCGGCGATGGCACGGGGCGCATGCTCGGCCAGGTTGAGCAGCTTGCCGCTGTAGTCAATCATATTGTCGAGCTCGGGCTGAGGGTCTTCGACGGTGGCCCTGAGCCATTTGGCAATACAGGAAGCGAGGAAATTGGAGATCATTGGATCCATCAATACCATGGCAAAGTCGCTAATGTAATAATAAATAGGGTTAATATCTCCATCTCGTTTCTCTCTATTTCAAAACATTTACCCATAAAGCGGTGTACCATTCTTTACATCATCAAAGCACTCCTTGATCTTTTCGATAATGAGATCGTCCATGTTTTGCGTACGAACACATGTATCGAGAGACCAAATCAATTGATGGCATTTATCCAAATCCAAAATCTAATTATTCTCTTTCAATATGAATTAAACCTTGCGTATATTCCGATAGCTTACCTCTTCAACATCCAAATCATGAAAATTCATCAACACATCGACCCTCAAAGAACTCAAGCTAGGATATGGAGTCGTCTCAAACACAATGCGCACCATCTGTATAAACATGGTATACAGCTGCGGATCCTTGCCCACCGTATCCATAATGTTCAAAACAATACTATGCGACCGTCTTTCCTGAATCATCTCCTGATAACTCGATGGCTTTAGGTTCATTGCAAGGTTCTGTAATTCATCATTGTGGTGGTAGTCGTTGAGTATATTAATCATGGTGCTCTGGAAGAACGATTCGTCCTGTTTCCACACACGCTGCTTGATGTTCATCGGGCAGTTTTGGAACACGCTGAGGTTGGCTTTGAGCTTTTCGATAATGTCGTCCTCGACGTGTTGCTCGAATTTTTTTAAAAGCGCCATGGGAATGGGTTGCATGTAAGGGATGTGAATGTATGGGAAGGTGCGTTCAAATAAACCATGAAAACTATAAAGGGGGTTAATGGCACGGACCCTCATTCTAATTGAGCAACTTACTCGTCCAAGCCGAATGAGGGCTCTTCAATGCGTTTGACAACAGCTTGGTTGAGTGCATCCAAACAGGCCTTGTGAATTTGTAGACGTGTATAGTTGCACTGATCCAAAAGGGGGTACATGTCGTCAATGCCCACCAGGTCGAGTCCATATGTATTTTGCAGCTTGGCAATGGCCTCTTGAGGCTCGCCTGATTCAAATAAGAGGTTTCGAATCTGTTCCTCTGCAGGTCCGATTAATATCTCTTTGGTGGTGTTATCAATATCCATATCCATTTTTGTTGTCAAAAAGAAATATAGAAAGCGTGTGTGTTCAAAATAAAATATAAAAAAAATTGTGACTGTGCCTTTATTTGAAATGAGTGTGGATATTAAAAAAAGAGAAAATCATGCAAGAGCTGGCATGGCTTGAAAGTTGCCAGCTTGAATCATTTGATGTCTAATTCTAATTGTATGAACAAGTTTGCAGTATTCAGGTTCATTCTCTAAATCATCTAAGAATAACAAATTAAAATCTGCATCTTTAATAATACCTAGAAACAACTTACCACCTGATATGATAACATCCAATACGCCGTATACTCTCTCAATGTACCATCGTACTAGACTGCCGACTAATTCAAAATCCTTTCCTATTGATAGACTAGGATTTAGACTTCCATCGGATCGAAGAAGCTTTTCACTTGTCATTGGACCGGGTATAGTGTTTGTTTTGCCTATACACCACATATATTTAGTATATATGCGCAAATGTAATGAGGGGGTACTTTTACCTGATAAAAAGTCGATCCATGATGCATGCCATTCCTTATCAATTAAATGTGATTTGAATTGTCTTGTTTGGATGCGAAAGATATTGGCTTCAATTTCTCTTCTACTTGATATAATACAATTGTTGATATCATCCTCATCTTTGGTCTGTGCTAATGCCTTTGTAATGGTGTGCATAACGTGGCGTTCGGTTTTTAAACCATGGCCGATATTGGTAGCAAAACCGTCAAAGCCAATCTAAAATATCAACATATTTAGAATATTACATGACTTATAAAATTTTTTCTAATACGTTACTGTTTTACGGCATGAATGGCACCATAATTCTAATGTATGCAATGGGGATATCTTTAATAGGATGGAATGATGACTTGAAAGGTAATGCTCAGGGTGGGTATCAGAATCACCTACATTTTATATGAGTAAAAATGACCCCTTTTTATACTTATCAAAAACATACCAAAGTAATTACATCTCTCTTCAAGGCACATGATATAGTTTGGACAATGGTCCTCCTTTTGAAACTCTTGATCCATGCGTCGCCATAACAACTCTCTCTTCTTTTGGAGATCCGCATAAAGTCGTTGAGGATACAAATGAGGGCACATATGCATCAACTCGCCCGAAAAGAAGAGCTGCTTCCATGTCATGTCAGGATGACGGTAGTGGATCCCGCTTTGTTTACAGAGATCTGAATAAAAGTAATCTTGCTGTGAGGTATAGTGTAGCTTTTTGTTGGCATGTAAGAGATGCTTGGTGCTCTTGTCGTCGTTTACATTGACAATGATTTGAATAAGGATTTCGTATGGAAGATCCAAAAAGGACATGATGATGATGATGATGATGATGATGATATGTAAAATGAAATGATGAGAGAGCGAGAGTAAACAAAAAGAAGAGTGTATTTATATTAAAAGTGACAGAAAAACTTTTTTTTTCCTGTTTCCACAAAGTGTATAGGTTTGAGTCAGCTGATTTTGATTTTGCTCTCAAAGTAAATAGTAAATCGATCAAGATAAAATTTTAATTTTAAAGATAAATCAAATACAAAAAGTATATACAATAACAAGGGGTTTTGTGCTGCTTTATATAATGACTCGTTGCTGCATATCCTACTACCTTATTTATTTACTCAAGCTTATTATTCAATATCATTCTCGGTCTTTAGAATTTTTTTTTCTTTATATGAAATACGGGTTTCAGATATGAAAGGGCTGATAAGCGAAAATCGATAAAAAACGCACCATGAGGGGAGCCTGATATAGCAGATTTTGACAATCATCCGATCTCTCTCTGCTTTTTCGCCACTTCTTGCCTCTCCCCCTTCCCCTTGTCATTTTCCTTTTATGCTGTTTTTAGCATAGATCACTTCTTGATTAGCTTTGCTTTCTTATCTTGATTGTATAAAAGAAGAATAGGTTCCAATAAGAACTGTCATACATTTCTTTTGATATGAATTCACATCACAAAAAAAGAGGGGATGGTGTACAAAGAGGTACTTTTGAGCGAAACCGGGTTTATCTCTGTTCGATGAGCCTAGAATTAAAAAGTGTTGACCAGGACAGGGTGGTTTGTTTTAGACCCTTTTATAAAGGTCAACTTGATTCAAAAACTTTTTCACACCACATTTTTTAATTTATTTCATTTTTCCTAATTTTATTGTTAAATCGACATGGGCGTGTGGTTGCCAAGGCTATTTTATTTATTCTTTTTTCCTTTTCAACTTGAATGCGGTGATTTAATTTTTTCTTTTACTTTCTTTGGCAAAGTACATTTGTCATCCGATTGGCATTGATTCTCAACATCTCAAACCTTTTGTCAAAAAGAGAGTCACTACATAAATAGAATATGAAAGAGAAAGTGTGTTTTTTAATTAAAAAGAGGCAAAATGGCATCACGTTTAAATGTTTCTTAAAAGAACAAAAAGCATGGCAAGAAATGGATGAGAAAAATAGAAAAAAGGAAAAAAAGAAATGGAAAATACGCAAGAGCCATTAATTCATTTTTTTTTTTTTTTTTTTTTATTT
>VCJC01000689.1:11373-24092 GCA_024140195.1 Backusella luteola
GAAAAGACAGAGAAAATTGTTTTTATTTATTTATCTCTCTATCTCTTTCTCTTACTTTATTATGATGAATAAAAAACGTACCTCTTTACTTTCCGTCAAAATGATACCAATTATCTCAAAATATGGTAAGTTATCTTTGGTAATACACACTCATGGTTATACTTACTTTATTCTTAATTATTATCAATAGTTAATCACCATTTTTCATGGTGCAGTTCTTTTATTTGTGACAACAATGAAAATGGCTTTATGAAAGGAAACAGAGAGAAGAGAGTCCACCGTATAAAAGTTCACACCGTTTTGACTCTTTACAAAAGGTAAGAACAATACCATGTTCATACTATCGGTTGGAACAGAAAAGGTATTTATACACATTCTAGTAGAGATAATTGATGTTGACATATCATATATATAGCGACCAAGAGAATCAACATCTGGTAAATCAACTATTAGTATTTTGTGTGAAGGATTAGTATGCCTCTTACTAACTAAACATTTTTATATCAATAAATAAATTCTAGAAAATACGGTGTAGGTAAAGAAAAACAACAAGTCATATGCTTTAATCAAACCAATTACGTCCAATGTATCTTTATCTCTCGATAGTTCCGCCTTTGATCAAGATGTCAGAGCTAAAGTTGATGAAATTGCACATATTAAAATTAATAACAATTGTGTTTGTGAAAATCCATCAGTATCAAATGAGTACCAGCTGAACCTCGAAAAATCTGAAGCAAATACCTGTATGAACCGTCGCCCAGCAGCTCGAGAATTTTTAAGCAAGGCATTGGGTCAGAATCTTGACACACTCTTAGTCTGGTTAAGTAAAAATGGAATTGACTCAACGTACACTGAAAAAGACAGAAAGGCTGTACTATTTATTCGCCTTGTGCTGAAGGATTTCTATACAAATTGCATGAAAACCCCATTAAAGAAGCTACAAAACGAACGAACGCCCTTTGTGGAGTATCTGATTCCGACATTCAAATACTATAGCTCTGTATATCAAGACATCAATTTTCAATGGTAAGATTATTATTATCTGCGATATAGCATAAGCTAAATGATCATTTTGATCTAATATGTGGTTTTATTTTTCTTGGTTAGGTGCGAAAAATGAATATATGGGAATATTTGCATCAAGTATTATGGCTCGGAAGATAAAGGGACTAGACGCCTAGGCGATGGCATTGGTTACGTCGTTGCTGATGGTACGGAGAATATGTTGATTGAATCTTCTGGGTAATGTAATAGCGATCTTATATCTTTGTATATTATGTGTACTGACCATATTATAATATACAGTACTATGATTACTTATAAATATAAATTTTTTATTGTCCCTCTACATAATACAGAGGTGAAAATAAAGTTACCTACATTTATTTGTTTACAAGTTATAAAGAAATATAGCTCTTTTTGATCTTGAAAGAGACAACTGAACAGAAAGAAACTATGCTTCTATTAAATAAAAAGTGACATGACCAGTATTTGTATTTATTTATGTCCAAAAAAGCGTTCCTTGGGAGAGTTCATTTATCATCATGCAGAAAATACTTAAACAAGAGTTGTATTCCTGTTCAAACGTTTTACAGTGAAGGACTCGAACTAAAATTGGAAAAGTATTGTAACGCAAGATTAAAACAGATAAAAATCTGAAGAACATGCCACTTTTTTCAAAGGGAAATAGAGGAAAGATATAAAGTTTATCATATTCGTAAATAAACTAATCTCGAACCTGCTTTTTTTGTTTATTCATAACAAAGATTCTAATTTTTTCCATTAAACACTTTACACTTTGATAAGAGTTTTTATTTTTATAATAGTAATTTACAGTAAACGAGGTGGGAGAAAGTGGTGCTATTTACAATACGATGAAAAGGGCCTAACAAGAATACAAATAACATTAAACAAAATACTTTTTTTTTTTCGTTATATGGGAGTTAAATGTGGACCATGGCATTTCTACGACGGAGTGCATAGACAGGTAGTTCAATAAGTTCGCCCAAGATATCCACCTTAACCACTTGGCGTGGATTTGATTTAACGCATCTATCGACATATTTAGGCGTCATTTGGGAGATGGATGGTGTCAGTGTTATGTTCCTCTTTTCCATTTGAAAAGGACTTGGTGCCAGTGTAGTAATAGAATTCATAACAAAGAATAACTGTGATTTAAATGATGAAAAAAAAGACGAAAAAAAAAACAAATTGGAGAGATTACAATATTTATATTTGTGTTTTTTTTAGACGTTGTACAAGTATATAAAACATAAAGTCGAGACTTTCATAGTCCAATCGGATGCCAATATTTAGTGAATGATGAATTATGATATGATTTTATTGATTTTGTCGGACAACTGCTTCCGGGAGCTTGTGGCAACTCCAAGACTTGGCTTATTAAAATACGTTTATAAAAAAATAAAGAAAAAAAGCAGTTGACAAAATAATTCAAATCAGTGGAAATAATTGATAACAACCGAACTGAACAAAGTAGAGAACCCCATCCACGCAGCTAAAAAACCTGAGTCTGAGAAGTATTAGATTCATTTCAGAATTAGCACAAGTCGTCGTAAAATTGGTTTTATATTTAAAGGTAATTTAACTTGGAGAAATATATAAAATCATTTAAAGACACTTAGAAACTTTTGAATTCTCTTGATAAGCCTTTAAAAACATCTGAAAAAGGCACTCCTTTAGAGTATTTAAAACAAGGGGAGGTCCTATTATGACTCTCACGGAAATAATGCCTTTTAAATGAAAGTCCAATTTCAGAATAAAAAACAGCAAAAGCAGAGGACCGCAAAAAATATTTGATTTATTGGTACCAGCTCAATACAAGATATCATGTATATATATGTGTGTGTTTATAGCCTTAAGATCGGATATCGGGAAGGAAAAAACAGAACTCATCTGAATTGTAAGTGGATGCAGTTTCATCACAACGGTTTTTCAAATGAGGGATCAACTCAAACTTCAGTGGATAAAAATTATTCGCATGCACTCGTAGCGAGGAATTCTATCTCAAATATTTAAATAATTGACAATCCCAGCAGTAGTATTTATCTCTAAAACGATGAAATAAGCAGCTTCGATGTCGATCCTATCTTATCTTATACAGGAATCTACACAGCAAAGGTATAAATAGAGGCGTTTTCTCGTATTTAGGCATCTTGAAATAACATTGGTTAAAAAGACTTGAATGTAGACATTGGTGCTGCATTTGACAAAAAAAACAATAAGGGTCCACAAAATGTTTCACAATAAATCGCTGATTCCCATTGATTTTCATTATACTCACATTTTTAAGTGACAATCAAAGCAAGGGTCTCTCCCCTTTAAAACGATAACAATCATTTTTTTTCGTCCCTTTTTAAAAAAAATCGATGGATTCGACCATTTACTAAAGTCAGTATTTTTTTTAGCATAAAAATGAGGCTCTCAAGTTTTAACTCACATTACAGTATTTTAAGTCATAGTAATTTCCATTTTATAGCAGGGTTCATCTCATTCACTCTTGAGATATCTTAACGTTAGAAGACTGCACCCAACAATGATAGAGGCCTTATTTGATTCAACTGAGGCTCTTTATTTATCCATTTTGATTCGTCACAAAAAACATCAATAGAAACAAAGGTAGCATGATAAATACATATTCCCTTCTTCTTTAAAACCAGGATACTTTAGTATATTTATGCATAGAGCATCAAAGAACCAAAGAGGTACAACACGAGAGCTGCAATAAAAAAGAAAAAAGTTTCTCAGAGTAGGATGCTTTATTATGTACATGTTTTTTGTTTTTATGTTTTTTATAGTATTTTGTTCGAGTATAAAGAGCAACAAAGAACGAAAAACAATGACCCCAAGTGCTTTACTAAAGAGTCTACCAATCGTACCAGTAAGGACGAAATTCGATGTGGCTCCACTAGTGGAAAATCTTGCAGAGAAATGTGACGGAATGTTCTTGTAGATTTATTGATACGAAAATCCAATGTACTTCACCATTAGAAGAAGAAAATGATATAATATATTGGAATTACATTATTGTTCACATCAAAGGTTTAGCTATGTCCCCTCTCTAAAAAAAATATTTATTCGAGGCCCAAAAATAGATCATCAGAAGGTAGCAAGGAAATAATAACTATTATGGTATTGTCAGTTTTTCTCTACTTGCACATAGTAGATCAAACGATATACAGTGCACGTAACCACTCTAAAAGAACCATATGCAAATGAGCACTAATCATCTCCTTCTAGGCACCATTTTATTTGTGTAGCAAAGAAAAAAGGGAAAAAAGGTGACATGATCTTCAAACCTTATTCTCTTCACGTACAGATATATCATACACATGGACCAGAGTCTTAGGCCAAGTAAGCAAAAAGGTTTTTGTAAAGGTGGCATATATAAAGAGACTAAAAAAGATGTTTAGTAGTTTGTGAATTTATTCTTGGTTTTTTATTACTGATAAAAAAAAGTTGTTTTATACATGCGTTCTCGAAAAAAGAAAAGTGGCTACATCTTTAAAATAGAGTTTCGTTGTAAACGCAACCATACACATATCATCACAAAAAGGTGATGCGTTTATGTATGTGCGGTGTCAGGTTTTTTTTCCTTGCACGAAAATCTTTTTAAAGGAAGAAAAAAGACAACAAAACAAACGGAGAAAGCAGAAACTTGGGAATGTCTACATCATATTGTTTGTTTTTCTACTATTTTTCAAAAATATTTATTCATGTATGAGTAAAAAAAACTATTTGTTTATGCAACAAAGCAAGTAGATCCCTAGTTTTCTTTTTCTCTTTTGTTGTGCGTGTTCTTTTTTATGTATTTTATTTACTCTTGTAATGGTGATCGTGCATTTTCATTGTGTTTCGAGATCCATTGTAGAACGAAAAGGAAAGAGAAAATTTCCCTTTTTAGGTAACCTTCAAAGCTTTATGATACCAGGTTTATTATTATTACTCATTTAATAATAATAATAATAATAACAATAACAATAACCCCACTAAACTTATATATATATATATAAACAAGGCAGCTAATTTGTTATTTAAGTCGATCAAATCCATGTGTAGGAGTTTGCAGAAGGAGGGGGAAAAGGGGTAAGAAAGAAAGAGGGGGAGGAGTTAAAAAACCAGGGGAATCTGAGTATAATAATAATAAAAGCAATAATAATAGAGAGTGTGTTTGTCGTTATAGCGAGGTTGATGATGTTTATTTGCTCTTTTATATGCAGTAGATTTTGCATATTTTTCTAAATCTTTTATTTTTATTTTTTGCTAAACAGTTTACCATGACGAATTCTTATTACGATTGTTATCATTGTTTATACAAATGATTTTGTGTGATTCGAAATATTTAAAAGTTGTAAAAGTAATTATATAAAATAGCAGTAAGAGGAGGTGAGTGTTACTATTATTGTTAAATCTGGTTTTTATGGTTTCTTTTTAAAATAATTTTTTTCAAACATTTACACTACTCCCTGGTTGCAGCATTCTAAAGTTTTAAAATAAAAACCGTACAAAGCCTTTTAGTCAACTATGCTAGTTAAACTGCAGGTGTCCGACAGAATCGCAAAAACAAAAAAAGAGCAAGTGAGCGTATAAACAGCTTATGGTGTCTCTAAACTCACTTTTATTTTTATAAAAAAAGCAACACCCCCTTGAAAATATATCACCTCAGCAATATAATATCAACATAAAAAAAAACATATAAAGCAGCTCTTTGTTGTCTATCTCCTCACAAAAAAAAAGTTTTCTTTCTACCCTTTCTTCTTCCTCTTTTCTTCATTTCTGTCTGTAATTTTATATAACCTATTTATTATCGTTGTTACTATTATTGCGAAATATACAAAATGAAGTGTTTACTATTTATGCTACTTGCCTTTGTCCTCGTCACTACCACAACAGCAAAAACAATCAAGAATTATAGAAGAGGTCTTGCCAAGGATCTCTTTGGTCTTATTGATAATCTCTTTGACGGTGAATTGACATTTTTCCATCCAAAGACAGAAGGTGGTGCACAAGGTTCTTGTGGTCCTATCCAGGATGATGACTCTCAAATTGTAGCCTTGGTAAATATATACATATAAATGTTAAAAACGTCAACTATTGCTTCTATCATTTAGCTAGTTGATTATAAAATAGTGAACCAGACTAACTGTTATCTTTTTTATAATTTATATATATAGAACGCAGATCAGTATGGTGACATGGATAGAAAGAGCGACATGTGCGGTAAAAAAGTCAAGATCTTTTACAAGGACAAAACAACCTGTGCTACCATTACCGACGCTTGTCCTGGTTGTAGTGATGGTAATAGCATGATAACAACAGGGATCGACATACACAAATATACTGATTTGTTTTTATTTACATAGGCAGTTTAGATCTTACACCTTCTGTATTCGAAGAGCTAGATCAACTCAAAGTGGGTGTTCTTAAAGCACACTGGTGTGTAGTTGGCTCAAAAGGATGCGACCCATGTTAGAACAGCAACATCCGATATCACCTTTTTGCTAGAGTTTTTCTTTCCCTTTTTCTTATTCTTCTTTTTTATTTTATCAAAGAAAGAAAAATAAACCCCAAATGGGAAGAAAAGAGAGAAAAAAATATACAAAGACCTTATAAAAAAAACAGATTAATATTTATTAAACACCTTTTTTATATATATATTACTTATTTACTTATTTATTTATTTACTTATTATCATATAAACGATATGTACGAATAGTCGGATCATATTTATTTTTATCATTTAAAAGTCATCTATACGTCTTGAAAGACGACAGACATGCAGGATTTACTGTTTTGTTTTGCTCATGCTTTTATTATGTGTACTAAAGTGTTTGAAGTAAAAAACATTGAAAACATGAGTCATTTGTACTAATCTGAATTCATTCTTCTCTTTCATTTTATTATGTTTTTTTATTACTTTTATTTTATTTAAAAATATGTATAAAAAATGCTATTTTTTGTTTAATTATATATTCATTTCTATTTAGCTTAGAATAGGTAAAAACTATATGTAAAAAAAAAAGAGAGAAAAAGAAACGATTAGACAACAGGAGTTTTTGCTTTTTTGTTGACACTTAAAATAATAAAGGAGTAGAAGAAAAGGGGAAATGTTTTTTTTTCTTTTTCTTTTTCTTTTTCTTTTTTTTCAAAAACAAAATAAAATAACTTACGTTGCCTACAATGACACTTGGTAAATCGAAAATATCACGCTTTATTGTAAAACAGAATGTGCATGGCACAGGCCTCTGTTGCGGTGTACGTAGAATACAAGAGTAAATACATGATTTATCTGTATTGTCAAATGCATGAGTGGAAAATTTTTCCCAATATTCTACGGCAGATTGACTGTCCATCAACTACATGATGACGATAAGGTAAATATATAACATGTACAATAGTTTAGTGCATTATTTTCCTACCTCGTATATGTATACTTTACGACTTAAAAGCATATCTTTACTCCACTGTGTTAACAGCGAGAATTCTTTTCCAACTAGGCAAATTTCTCCAGTTCTTCTCCAGATAACACTAGGAGTTCCTGAGAAACTAATAAGTTTTTCATACTCCTGTATATATAAAGATATTATATAAAAGTAAGTATATACGTTTATGTATTTATATGATTATTATAACAATAACTAACCAATAATGTACGTTGAATGCACTTTTCCATAAATATCAGATCCTCTTCTGTCAGATTCATGATCAATGCTAAAAAGGAAGGTCTAAAAAGCGCCAGCGCTCTACTGATTCTCATCAAGTCATCTCTTCCCATTCTGTATTTATAAAAGTAAAGCGGTTAACGATTCCATCACTCTTACAAATGCTTTAAATAACAATAAATACCTTTCTTTAAAATATTGAATAAGATAATGAAAACCTTCTGCATAGTTAAATGGCTTTTTTACGCTGGCATATGCTTCTTCAGGAGTATTTCCTACACCCTTTCTTCTACCCACTGAGCTGGTGCTTGCTCTTTTCATTGTATAAGATTCTTGCTTTTTATTTGGAGTTGGTGTGGTGGGTGAGCTGATGGGCTTTGCTGTTGTTGTTGTAAAAGTGGGATCAATAGTAAAGTTGGGTGTTGATTTATTATTGGTGCTCGTATTATTACTATTAGTGGTATTGTTGTTGCTGTTATTTGTAGATGAAAGCGTAGAAGAAGAGGAAGGCGAGGCTTGCTGTTGAAAACTAGTCATCTGTTCCAAAGGACTCGATAAATGATGCATGGGGGAGGTAGTGGATGTGGTAGTGACTACTGCACTCGTGGTTGTACCACTCAATGCGCCAGTAATATCAGCGAGTGGGTTCTGTAACATATTTCCTATAAAGCCATATTCTGAGCCTATCGTTGCTGACCCAAACTCAAGCCCACCCAAAGTAAAATCAAATAATTGTGAAGTGTCCATCATTTGAACTATAATAACATGTTAATTAATCAATCAACTTGAGTAAAACGGGTAGCTTACCCATTGTTGTGGCTGTTGCTGATGATACATTTCCATCGTCCATTTGATTATTAAAGGTCGACTGTGTCTGGAACACTATTAGCAAACATAAGTAATGGTTTATATGTATTTTATACACCCTAAATATTTACAGCTTTGCTCTGGTGTTAGGTCTTCCAAGTATTTGGCCTTCTTTCTGGTTCCGTCTGAACATGTTCCTGCCAAGTCTCGCTTAACACAGCGCTGGCAAGGCCTCGCTATTTCCGAATAAAATAAACTTTTAATAAATAAACTTTTTTTTTGTTTCTTGTAAACTTACAATCATCGCAAGTGAGATGAGCCTGTTTGTTTTGAAAAAGAAAGGTTAATAAATATTCTTTATATTTTTTACTATTCCTATTAATTACTTTTTGACAGTGAAGACAAGCGCGCGAAGCCTTTTTCTTTCTATTATTCAGTTCGTTGCTATTTATTAAAGTATCCTCTTTTGTAAAATAGTTTGAAAAATTCAATCCTTGAATATCAGTTGCCGTATGCGCCATATTTTGTATATATTTTTATTAAATAAAAACAAAGAGCAAGTGAATATTTATAAGAGAAAGAGAGAGAGAGAAAGAAAGAAAGAAAGAAAGGAATAAAGAAAAGGCCAAGAATAAGAAAAAAGGGGGAAAGAGGAAAGAGGAAAAAAAAAGATAAAAAATGCGGGGTGTGTGTGTGTGAATTTGTGTTCTATATAAAGAGATGAGAAAAAGTGGTTGCACATGACTCTTTTGGAGGAATTAAAACTTGTAACACGCATCTTCCTTCCTTTCTGATCCAACACCAATACTTTGGTTGATTTCATGTTTTGCTTTAGCAACAGTCTTTTAGTTGTTTACTTGCTGTTAAAGCATATTATGTTCAATGATAGTAGTAACATTTGTTTGTCATTATTACTCATGTTTAAGCTTTCTGACCTTAGCAAAAATCATAATAAACATCACTGGCTAATTTGTGTTACGGGGCTGTTTTTTCTCAGTCATTCATATAGGATATATGAAATGCTTGTAGTAGTAAACAGTAAAATGGTTTTTTTATCGACTTGGTTTATAATGTAACGGAAGAGATAGAGTTTGGCCTTGAAGAAAACGTAAAAGTTTTGTATTCAGTTATTATTCTTTTTATTAGTTTCTGTTGTCAATTTATTTTCATCTTATTACACTGATTGTTGTGACAATCAATTTGATTCATTTTATCTATTCATTCACTTTTTCAACATCCTTTACCCCCCCCACCTTTATAGATACATGTAACCCAACTGAGAAGAATAACCGAATTATGCTTTACCAAATTAATAAATGTAGAATCTATCAGATTTTATATATTTGTTAAACATTGTTGCACAGAACACTGTCCACCGTGAGAAATGTATAAACAAAATCGTTTGATGTGTAAAATAATAATGTTCATTTCCTGGGGCGCATACTTGTATATATGTTCTGAATACAGCCTCGTTTTATAGAGCTACTTTACTAACCATTGGAGTTGGATGTTTTAATTGAGTAACCATATCGTAATTGAATCAGTCACAACGAGAATAGGTCACTTGTTTCAATCATTACAAAACGGATCATAAGCCTATCAAAGACAAAAAAGAATAGAGTTTTTAAAGGTTGCCGTGTTTTGTAAACTTGGTTGATTAAAAAAAAAATGGTGATTATGGGTTTTATCTTGAACTCTTCTACAATAGTTTAATGAGTTGTCATTTACCAATATTACAGTTTATCATTCTGTCTCATCTAAATATTTTCTTACTAAATGTGTCTGAGGTGGTCACAGTCACCTTGCTTGGGTATGTTATTTGCTGAAAAGTATGACTCCTTGCTTGGTATACGCAACTATATCCAGTATAAAAACGATGATATGGTTCGGCTTAGAAATATGGTACTTCAAGTCACCCAATTTTTGATGCAACAAAAATGGTTGAGAAAGAGATGAAGGATTCCATGAAATGGTATATAAACACAGTAAACTCAATGATCTGAAGGATAACATTTGATAGAATCAAATAATTATTGGAGCTCTCTGGACTACAGATTTTCGAGAAAGAATGATTCGATGATGGTTCAGAAGGAAACCAGACAAAGCTAGCCCTTAAGGACACATTATGATCAGGTGCTCGTAAGGAATATTGGTCCGAGCAAGACTTTTTATATCAGCGGGGAGATCAACGAAACCACAAACTACTGGGGAGCTTGAGCAGTTGCCATCAAAGAAATGACATCAGGTGGGAGGGAAAAGGCTTGCTTTTAATCCATGACCAACGGTGTAAAACGTAAAATCACCAGAGAGAAACGCTCCTTGAATATGTGACACATCGTTGATGATCAAATGGCGCATGGAAGTAAGGGGACCTCATGATCTATCAATGCCATACCTTTGTAAGCCTAGGGATCATTAAGCGAGGGAGGAGCACAGCATCAGCGCCAGTACAGCAAGCGGGAACAGGCTTGGAATTCCACCTCGTTCCCAGTGCCCTCGATAGAACGGGGCTTTATATGACAATGATAGAGGGTACCGATACGTTACTGTTGGCCGGTTTCATGTTCAACCAAAGATGCCTAAGGATAAGTTTCCTCGTAAACAGCTTTCACCTCGGGAAATACAATATTCACATTTGAGGTTAGGCATTCGCGAAAAACTAACCAACGAATAGAAAAAAAAATGACACTATGAATATAAAACGCGCTATTGATGTCAACGAAAATTGCAAAAAAGGAAGCCAATATCCAAGACAGTTTTGACGCGGAAGGGCTCGTTTAAGACCAGGTTATGCTGGTAGAAGATACCTTTTATAGAGCCATGTAGAACAAGACGGAATATCACCATCAGAGTCAAAATGACCGCGACGAAGGAGATAATAAAGTGTCCAATCTTACTCGACATTGTAGTTAATAATCTTCAAGTACCACAATTCTAGAAACCACATATTTCGATACCAATAATGATAAATGAAAAGACACCTTTAACACTTTGTCTTGTGGCACATGCACATGTTATTACCAATATCACGGCTTTTTACTTGGAATACCAACAATGCCAATAATCAGATGAAGAGTTTAGAGACATCTACTCTTCATTCGTATCCATCCTCACATTATACATTTCCTTTACCAACACTAAATACAACTCTATTTGGTTCTTTTGTTCGTTTTTATTTGTTTTTTAACAAAAAATAAAATGATTTGTTTTGTTGACTCGTTGTATTTACTTAAAGAGTACGGGTGACTTGCCAGACACGGATGATGTTATCAGCATAACCAGAGAAGAGGGTAGCACCGTCAGCAGACCAACAGACAGACAAACAGTCAGGGTCAGCGTTCTTTCTCTTACCAACCTGAGCAAACTCAGGGCGGAGCTCATCAACAAGAGACTTGTTCTCGAGATCCCAGATCTTGATACCGGTGGCGGTGGCAGCGCAAAGCCAGTAGCGGTTGGGAGAGAAAGTGAGGGCATGGACGTTGGAGCCAGCCTCAAGAGAGTAGAGGTGCTTGGCCTCGTTCAAGTCCCAGAGCATGACAACGCCGTCCTTACCGGCAGAGGCACAGAGGGAACCGTCGGGGGAGATGGTAACGGTGTTGACATAACCGTTGTGACCAATGAAGTTGGTACGGAGCTTCATCTTGGTAAGATCCCAGACCTTGACAATCTTGTCCCAACCACCGGAGACGACAAGAGGGTTGGCAGGGTTGGGGGAGAAACGAACGCAGGAAACCCATTCAGAGTGACCATCTTCGGTGATGTTGAACTTGCACTCACCAAGAGTGTTCCACATCTTGATGCTCTTATCACGAGAACCGGAGACGATTTGACGGTTATCGGGAGAGAAGGAGACGGACAAGACGTCGTTGGTGTGGCCAACGAAACGGCGGGTGGTGTTACCGGTGTTCAAGTCCCAGAGACGGAGAGTGTGATCCCAAGAAGCGGACAAGGCGAACTGACCGTCGGAAGAAATGGCAATATCTTCAACGAAGTGGGAGTGACCGACAAGAGACTTGCGGGGGACACCGTAGTTCAATTCATCTCTAAAGAGTGTATTTGCCTGTTTAATGGCCCTATTCTCTCCTTTTAATACACATCTTTATATGTATTTACCTGGTAAGGTTCCAGACAATGATGGTCTTATCACGAGAGGCAGACAAAACCATATCAGGTGCCTCAGAAGTGGTGGCAATGGCAGTGACTTTATAAAAAAAAAAAAAAAACGTTAGGGGT
>VCJC01000689.1:24104-35784 GCA_024140195.1 Backusella luteola
GTACTTCACCCCTTTTGTGCTGTGTTTCTAAGGGTGTTGTCATGGTGCGTTTTTAGTTTGCTTACCCCAGTTACCGTGACCTAATAAGTAATAGCAAGTAATTAGTATATTTCATTCAAGTAAAATGTATTTATGAAGGTTCACATGGAGTCAAATGTCAACTTTATAATTGTAAAAGGTCGTGTTTGACAAACAATCCATCCATTTCTATCCATCCATCTATCGATTCATCCATCCGTCCATTATAATCCATGTGAACCTCATATTTTACGTTGATTAATCTACACACCTTCGAGTGTTCCGCGGAGAGTGAGAGTGTCCATGTTCTGTCAGTAAGAAAAGAGAAGGATTGCTAATTTCACAACAGCTGGATATTTGCACTACACAATCCAGCAACGCATCAAACGCTCACTCAAAAATTAGCAGTCACTGAATCGTTCATTTACTTTTTCGGTGAATTGTTGCTGGAATTACGAGCAGCCCGAACTGCGTACTTTGGCCAAAGGTGGCTTTATATTCAGGGTGAGAGTGGCTGATGCTATATGTCTTGTAAAGGAAGGAATCTGAGCAATAAGAAGAAAAACTATATCTTTCTTTATTTGATTCTTCATGGTGCTTATTGCCTATTGGGTGGACCGTGATATAGAACAACCAGGCCATTGTTTTCCTTAATATTACATCTTGTCATGTAGAATGGACTCTGTTGTGTATGGCAATAACGCAGTATACTCGTTTGATTATAAATGTAAGAGTTGCTTTTATTTGCTATCAATCAATGATCATTCTGGCCTAATTTGATCTGTATCGCGGAGACTAAAAGCTTCAGAGCTGGATAGTGTATTTCACACAAATTCAAGATTTGAGATTTGTAATGACTGAAGCCAAAGCCGTCATTTTTTTTTCTTATGGTTTGACTAAAAATATTTTTATTATTTGTTTATTTAAAATGGAATCTTTTTTAAAAGGACACGTATTCCAAGTCGAAAATGAAAAGTTTGTAGCTTCTGAACATATCAGTTCAGGAACAACAATCCTCGTGCAGCGACCGTTAGCACAGGTACCACTTCCTTCAAAGCGCCATCAGCGTTGTAATTACTGTCTCGGAAAAGCGCAGCTCCAATGCTGTTCACGTTGTCGTTCAGCCTATTTTTGCAGCAATGAGTGCTTTCAAAATGCATGGCTTCATTTCCATCGCATCCTATGTGAACCTCAAGCAACCGATATCTACAAAACTGTCGATGCAAATCGATGGCTCCTCGAGAGAACGGCGCTTACCCTTCACATCCATAAGCGCCTTAATATCCAACACTTGCACTCGCTACTACCTCACATGCCATTTTCCATCGAATGTCTCGAGTCACACGCACCATTAGCTGCTCATTCCCCAAAAAAAGACGACACAGTTTCCATGACAACGACAACAGCAACAGCAACAACGAGCAGAAGCAATAGTCAAAATACCAAACATGGCCCGGAAATCGATGAAAACCCTAGCCATGCTGTGGCAGAATTTCTGGAGCCATTCGATTGTGATATCACTGAACAAGAGCTTTCTGTACTCTGGGCACGCATCAAGATGAGCTGGTTTCTTATTGTCGAGGCCGAGCATCACTTCGAGCAGTTTGCAGTGGGCGTTTATCCAATCACATCACTTTACATTCGTCATTCATGCCGTCCCAACTCGGCCGCAATCTACATCAAGGGCGTACAGCATATCATTGCATTAGAGGATATTTCGCCCGGGGATCCCATCACAATCAGCTATGTGGACTTGACAGCGACTAAGCAAGAGCGATTGAATGAATTAAGGAAGCGATTTGGTCCTGATTACGAATGCGAGTGTATGCGCTGTAGTGGGAAATTACAAACCGTCGATTCAGTACTAGAGAAAGGTGAAAATGAGCTTGGATTGACAAAGCAGGATTGTATAGAGTTAATAAGTCAACACATCAAGTCATGGAGCGTGCTGGAAATGGTAAAGCAGGCAGAGATAAGAGAAGAGGATGATTGGTCATCCATAGAGCTGCTAGCACCGCCAGAGTTTACCCATTTTGTGGGCCGCTTGGCAACACCAGACATCTTTCATGTAACTACCGATCAAAAGGAACCCGTGCATTATAAGGTAAGCGTGGCGGAGGATCGTACTGCTCTTTTGGATCGCATTCCGGATGTGATGACCATGCTTCTAACGGTGCCCAAAGTGCCTGCATTCACCACAACATGCATCAAAGCAGCCGAACAGGTGCTGTTGGAAAGAATTGCACAAAACAACTGGGTTGAGGCTTCGAGATGCTCCCTCTATTTATTTGTTGCCTATCGATTACTCTATCCTCCGCTTCACCCCAAATTGGCGCATCATACTCTTGTTCTTGCAAGGGCCGGATGGAATTCCATGATACAGATGGAACTTATTGGTGGCGATAAAAAACTCGAGCGTATTTATGCGATTGGCACCAGAACGTGGTTGGACTTGGCAAAGGACACCGTCGAGGTTGTGTTTGGAAAAGAATCAGCCTTTTGGAGAGATGTTGTGGAGCTTGAATGGGTTTATGACCGTGAACAAAAAGTAAACGACTCTCATTAATACTATATACATGTAATTTCTTTTTCAAAAATGATTAAAGCACTAGTTATACCATCAGGCAGAAAAGAGGATTAAAGTTTTTTTTTTTCTTTAAGTGTGTGTATGTGTATGGGAAGGAGTTGGTCTGTGGCATTAGTCTACGAAATCCATTTTGGCATGCAAATAGTGACTCTGCTCGTGTACAAAAAGACTTGCTGATGCTTGATAGCATTCTGTTGATAAAGCATGCAATGAATAGTGTAAATATATTTAGCACATCTGTTATTCAGCGTTCTTAAACAGAGCATTTTTGCAGATAGTGATCTCGGAAAGATAACCGTTCATATTCTGGGAATTTTTCATCTTGCACAAGTGCACAGATTTTTTTTTTCCAAAAAAGTGGGCGGAATTTTCTAAAATTCGATAAGTTGAGAGTGGAGGCTCGGCATGATTTCATTCGGTACATGTGTTTATAAACTGCTTTTTCTTTTTTTTTTTCTTTTCCTTCTTTTCTTTCCAATATATTATATTCTTTAATATTATATATTTATATATTTATCTATTTGTTTGTTTATTAGCTTAAAAATAGTCTTAAATAACAATAAACACAATATTACAATATGATGTCAATGGAAAAAATCTATGAAAAAGCAGCTTCTTTTATTGAAACGGTCAAGCAGCCGTGTTATAGCCGCTGTAAAAACTACTGCCTAGTCCACAGAATTTATTTCGAAACAAGTTGGTGCCCTGATTGCAGTTAAAGTAAGTTACTTTTAGATTACTCATAACAAAGCAACTCGCTAACCAATATGCGTTGTTAGTATCGTAAAACGTCTTTTTAATTTATATTTCACCACTCCAAAATATCCTAAAAAAGTATACCAAAACATAATCTATGATTTCAAAACGAAAAAAAAAGAAAAAGAAAAATATTACTTCCCTTTTCCTTCTTATTTATGTGTACCTTTGTCATCTATTTTACTTCTATTAAAGTTACATTCTATTGTTTTTCAAAGTTACTTTTTTTTTCAATTGGAAACTGTTTACAAAGAGAGATATTCGAGCCATATAAAGAAAAAACGCTGAATCTATACATAATAATAACAATCCTGTGATCTTGCGCCTCTTTCTTAGTTCCAGAACATAGAAAGGCGATCACCAGATTTTCAGTTGAACCAAAAATATTTATCTATTTCGTGTGAGAGTAATTAAAACTTGTGAAATAATCACTCTTTTTTATAACATGTGAAAAATTTTACCTTCTTTTTCATCTCTCTTTTGGGAAAACAAAATGTGGAGGAACTTTCGTTATTGTACGACAAATAGATTGTATTGTACACAGAACCAAGGTAGTCCATAAAATCAATGACTATATAACTTTTAACCTTAAACAATCAAATGTATCCTTAATTTAATAGAATAACAACGGATAGAAAAGTGGATGGGTATGGTGCGTTTGATATGTAATCAATTACTTTATTTGCCATTTCCTTCTCATTTATTTAGTTGTCTAATTATATCTCTATGTCCGTAATTAGTATTATAATAAACATTTTTTTCTTTGTACTTTACAATTTATTTATATACATCTGCCGATCACTGGTTTATTTTGATTATAAATATATACATACGCATGATTCTATTGTTAAAATTCATTATATTAAATTGGTAGTGGTGGGATCTGTGAATTTATTAAGTATGATGTTTTAGCGAATCGGATTCAACCCATTTCATGTGTACAAATACACACACACACACACACACACACACACACACACACACACACCAACGATCGTATATTTATAAATGGAGAGGAGAAGGAGAGAACATACGCACGTATAAATAGATGTAAGAGCTGCGATGGATAGAATGTACTATCGCTGTTATTGCTTTATTTGGTAAATTTGGTAATTTGCATAGCGCTCAACTTTAGCCAAACAGCACTTCTGGACATATTGAGCATGTCAATTACGACCTTAACGTACTTGCATTTTCATTTCATTATCAACACACTATAATTTCATGGTTTTCTATAAAAAGTATGAGTATTTAGTGGCAATTTCAAATTTATTGTTCAGTTTGCTCTATTTCGAAAAGTTCAAGACATACTTCGCATGTGCTTTATTTCATGTGTCGAATTAAAGTATTACATCATGGCTCTTGCAAAGAGAATATTTAGTTCAATGAAGGGATCCTCAAATTCATCACATGATAAACATGAAACGAAAGGGAGAATTGATAAAGAGTCTGGGAAAAACGAAATGCCTTTTTTTCTTTTTCTCTCCTTTTCTTTCTTTCCTTCACTTTTCAGCTCTTAATATTAGATAAAACGAGAAAATGTTGACAAGGCTAAATAATCAAAGTGCCAAGAATATTTTTTTGAAGGTAAAACGCAAATCTATATATTTTTTCAAGGTAGCAAATAATAATATATCGTAAAAAGACAAGTGCTCGATCGTTTGCAACTGGTTTGGTAAATTATAACGTATATATAAAGCAACGCGTATAAAAATATAAATAACAGTAATCAATAATAAAGAACCACAAAGTAACACTTATTCCTGGCGATGGTGTTGGTAAAGAGCTAAGCGAATCAGTAAAGACTGTATTCAAAGCAGCCAAGGTACCAGTTGAATGGGAGCAATTTGATCTATCAGGCCATGTATCTGCAAGCGATTCATTAATGAAGGAAACACTTGAATCACTGCGTCGTAATAAGGTCGGTTTAAAGGGTACCTTATTTACGCCAGTGTCAACTACAGGCCATGGCTCATTTAATGTTTCAATGAGAAAAGTAGAGTTTACATATTTAATAGATACGCCTCATGTATTGATTAAAATAAAAATGGATTAGGATCTTGATATCTATGCCTCGATTTCACTTGTCAAGACTATCCCAGGGGTTAAATCTCGTTTCGACAACATCGATCTTGCCATTGTTCGAGAAAACACCGAAGGAGAATACTCTGGTCTTGAGCATCAGTCATTTCCTGGTGTTGTAGAGTCACTTAAACTAGTGACGCGTTATAAAACAGAACGTATTGCTCGTTTCGCCTTTGATTTCGCCTTGAAGAACAATCGAAAGAAAGTAACGTGTATTCACAAGGCGAATATTATGTAAGTGTGTATATATTATTAAAGCCAGGATGTACACTCAACGTACATATTTTATATTTAGGAAACTTGGTGACGGTCTGTTCCTGAACACAGTGCGTGATATCTTTAAAAAGGAATACGCTGGATCGGGTATTACATTAAATGATATGATTGTAGATAACGCATCGATGCAATTGGTGTCGCGTCCACAACAGTTTGATGTCTTGGTGCTACCAAACTTGTACGGCAATATCCTTAGCAATGTAGGAGCTGGTTTAATCGGAAGCCCTGGTTTGATTCCAGGTTCTAGTTTTGGCAGAGAGTATGCTGTTTTTGAACCAGTAAGTTTGGATTTATTATTACTATTATTACTAATAATAATAATATGAGCCAATTAAAAACAACAAAGTGTATTATCATAACAATAACAATAACAATAACAATAAATAGGGATGCCGTCATGTCGGTGAGGATATTGGTGGTAGCAATGTTGCCAACCCAACAGCCATGATTTTAAGCTCAGTAATGATGCTTCGACATTTAGGATTGGACGAGCAAGCCAATCGAATCTCCAATGCCGTTTACACCACCATTCAACAACAAAACCAAAACATAAACACACGCGACATGGGTGGTCAGGGTTCAACAACTGATTTTACAGAAGCAATTGTTTCATCTTTATAACTTGTTTATTTCTTTGTTGTTGTTGATGTTGGATCGTCCGTTCCCTTTGGCTCGGTTCGTTTCTCAAGCACTTTATCAATTAAACCAAAGTTTTTGGCTTCGTCTGCAGTCATAAAGTAGTCTCTTTCCATCATTTTTTCTAATTTAAAAGCTAGTGTTTAATTACACATATAAAAAGAAGAAGTAGCTTGTAATATAGCTTACCAACAGTTTCAATATCACGAATACCAGTGTGTTTTTGATATATTCTATTAAGTCGTTCTCTCACTCGGAGAATCTCTCTTGCATGAATGGCAATATCAGATGCCTGACCTGCTGCACCTCCAGAGGGTTGGTGTATCATGATTGAAGCATTTGGTAGGGCGTATCTTTTTTCAGGTTCGCCTGGGTTTCCATAAATGGGCATCAGCGCACAGAGATAGAACGCATATCTTTACACTTACCAGCTGCTAATAAGAGTGAGCCCATTGAACATGCTTGTCCATTACATAGTGTTGAGACGGGCGAACGGATGTACTATTAAATAGGCCATTTTTTTAATCCCTCTGATAAATAGTAAATATATAAATATACATTATCATGTCTGTACCTGCATCTATTACGGTTATATCGCATTATTATTAATATCTGCCGTTTGCAATATTTAATGGGCACTTACTGTATCATAAATTGCCATACCGGCAGTAACACTTCCACCGGGTGAATTGATATACAGGCTAATAAGCTTTTCAGGGTTTTCAGCCTCCAAAAACAAGAGCTGGGCAACAATAACAGATGCTACGTTATCGGTCACAGGACCATTCAAGCAGATAATACGCTCTTTTAATAGTCTTGAGAAGATATCGTAAGAGCGTTCGCCTCGTCCCTTTGTTGTTATTAGTAATATTATACAAACGGCATTGTCTCTCTTCACTTACTGTTTGTTCAACCACAATGGGGATTAAGGATTGAGCATGCGGCGATTCCGACCATTGACCGATAATATTGTTAGCTGATTGTGTAAAATAAGACTGAGCACGAGTGTCCTATTAGTTGCCCATACGCTTCTTGTAATAACTTTTAAAGTACTTACTCTTGGGTGTAAACGGGTTAAAATAGGGGAGCTTCTTTTGAGTGTATTTAAAAGCATATTGTTGAAAGTAAAGAGAAAAAGAAAAAGTACGTGCGTGTGATTATTATTTAATAAGGAAAAAGGGGTTTAAAATGATCAAAAGTGACCTCCTTTTATTATTATTATTATTGAAATTCATCAACTATGTGTTCTCTTCGTCTTCGTGTCCATTCTACCAGCATTTCATCTTCCCATTCTTCTTTTTCCACTTGTTTTCCCAAACATCTATCGGCCTTTAATGGATCCGGTACCTGTCCCCACCCTAACCTTCCCCAATCCTCCTCCCATGTGTTTATAACCGAACTGGATGGTTTGATCAGTAAAAAAAAAGGGCAAGGAGAGTGGGCATATCACTTACTCATTGTGTAACCATATGCCACTTTGCTTCTGTAGTTGTAATAATGAATATTTGTCTTCTAATTCTGTTGCTTTCTGGATGATTTGTTCTATGTCAATGTCTTGTGGAATGTGTGTGATGAGCGAATGAAGTGTATCAGGCTCAGCCCGCAGTATTTCATTTCTTCGTAGTAGTGTAATCTAGTTTGGTGCTTTATTAGTAACAATCTATTCAATCGATGATATATTTTTAACTTACAGCACTAGCAATGTAGACGAGCATGATGGGCTCACTTGATATAAACACATCAAATAGCCGTACCACCTTTTCGTATTGTTCAAAATCGTGACTAAACCAAGTTAATATCCAACTTAATGCATAATAAGGCATTACATTAGAACTGCTAAAATATCAGCACGCGAATACATTAATCATCATCGCTGCTACTTGCCTCTCTAAAAATACAGTCAACTCAGGGTCTTCGTATTCCACAATAGAACTCATTAGACGTAGTTGCTTTGATACCGGATCAAAGGACTCCAACATAGCGTCTCGAATAAAAAATAATGCAACATTCTCTGCCGCAGGTATAGCAGCTTTTTTACCGAGAACAAGTAAAAAGCAAGTACATATATCATGAAAACCCTATGTATCCTGGTAATGAATATTTATCCACCTTGTCTATATTGATACTAACTTGGTAATATTTTAATGTTGGATTTCTCCATAATATTTCTACTATCATACAGTGTAATTCTTGTTGTTTATGTGCCTTTAAAACAGGTGTGATATCTGATATGTGTTACCATTTTGTTACTGCTCTTTATATTCATTAATTACCTTGAGGGTAATAATACAATGATCTTTCAACGTCCTTTGTGATCTGAACTGGATCAGCCAAGTCCTTTTCTATATACTCCATACAAGTAATAAGTCATCTTTTTCACAAAGTAACTATACCATCTATTTTACCACTTCCTTTCTCTGCTATATAATTTCCATGCTGTGTATGCAGTAATATTGGCCTATTATATTTATTAATTATTTATTATTGCCATGGTTACTGACTATAAAATACCAAACATATCGCCTTAGTTTATCGTCCACATAGCCTTCGGGCGATCTTGCTAATCTCTTTAAGGCTTCAAAATCTTGCTTTGTAATGGCTTTCAGTATTTCTTCTGTCTGTTGTGCTCGGCGCATACTTCTAGCTTTTTTGATATTATTAAAGTGAAATGAGATATAATAAACTGAAAATGACGACTGCAACTCACCAACCGACAGTTTAACTCCCATCCTCAAGCCATGCATCTAAATTTATTCTAATGTTTCTCTCTTCCGCTCTCTTTTTTATTTCAAAAAAAAATAACAACCAACTAATAATAAATAGTAATAATAGAAACAAAAAAATAAAAATAAATAAATAAAAAAATTGAATTGGTTCAAATCATTTGGGTTTTGTACATTTCCAAAAAAGGAAGGTGTGCGCTACTCTTTTCTTTTGTGTTCAAGTCATTCACCTGATCACAAGCTTTGTTTTTAATAGATCGCCTATATATATTTTTTCATTTAATGATAATCATTAGATTAGTCTTTTTTGTAAAGTACTGCGATGGCCTTTCTTTGGCATAAAAATAACTTGAGTATCCATCAATCATCTTGATTGAACTACTTGCTATTCAGTAAGGTTGTAAAAAAATGTCAGCTATCTATAAAATCCCAGTCAAGAAATATAGTATTTGCTAGCAACTACAGTACCTTCAAGCTAGATAGGTATCAGTGGTATTCTTCTGTGATTTCGTTTCCTTTTTAGAACTAGAATTTATCCAATGAAATTGAACCAGGAAGAGTTATCCAATCATCTTTTGAATAATGATGGAAACGCAGGAATTTACTTTCACCTTCAAACTTTAATTTACCCACAAACCAGGGCTTCGTTTATTAATGATTTTGAGGAGGTTGAGCCATCCCATGTGCTTTTCCATCCTTACGACTATATATTCAATATAAATAATGGATTATTCATATTTTATTCTCTTTTCTCCGTTATCCCTAGTAAATGAGCGGTTTGTTTGTAGCATATTCTACGGATGACATTGACATAGTCTTTAATATTGTATTATCACTTTGTTCAGAAAGGGTATCTGGCCCATAAATCCGATTTGAGGCCAAGTCAGTTTAAATGATATTTTCAAATATATTTTTTCTTACCGAGGCCAAATCCCAACGTATTACTGGCATCGCCAGCAGGCCTATCCCCGCCTCAATAAAAAGGAGTGATGACAATGTACCATACCATATATCTAAGAAAATAAATACGGATAAATATGGCATTAATGAATCAACCGTGCAAAAGATATAGAAAAAAAACCAACGTTACCTTTAAAACAACATCCAGTGAGACGGAGCGAGAGAGAGAGAGAGAGAGAGAAGGAAAGGAATGGGCGTCAAAGGAGAAGTCGGAGATGAAGGGTGACCATACACAAACACTCTTTCTCAGTGACCACTTCTTTAAATAATATTTATGTCATATACTCATACCTATTCTAATAGTAAAGTCAAAGGAGGGTGGAAGAGAAGAGGCGTATACTATTATCTTTTTCTTAATACTTGTATTTTACTTTACCATAGATCTTGGATGTTTACCTTTATTAAATGAAGCAGTGTATTGATTTAGCAAAAAAAAGTCATGAAGAAAAAGAAAAGAAAAAAAAGAAGAAGGAATTTTATACTGCGTTTTTTTTTACGCATCATTTCGCGTGTACATGGCAAGAGTGACAGTGTCAAAGTGAGACCAGACCGAAATAAAAAAATCATTGGCTAAAAAACGGAGGTCCGGCCAAAATCGATCGGTCTGAGACCGGTCTGACAAGCCAGATACGGGATATCACACTAGTCCAAAAAAAAGCAACCGCATTCATTATGTCTTTTGATAATAAATTGCAATGTATAAAATTAAACCATCTTTCTTCGATGAACTGGCACAATCCGGAAAATAGGATAAAAAATTACCTTTTATTTCAAATTAGATCACAGTTTTGCCAAAATCTACTAAATTCAATGTTATGAGAAATGAATTACTAGGTTGCAAACTGGCTGTAGGCTTATGTTTTATAAATATATACCTGAATAGGTTATAGTTGAAGGATAAACTGATGAAGAAAACTAGTCAATTATCTGCCTGCCTTTTTTTTCTTTATCATGTCTAATAATAACATCATCATTATAATTTAAATCATGAAAAACCACGAAACCTATAAATGATATCCGCTTTTGTCACACTAAATATGGTAAAAGTTTAGCGCAACATCAACTCAAGTATTATCTCACACATGTACACAACAGAAACTTACGACTTTGTATCCAGTTTTACTCTTTTCTGATCAACAGATAATGGACCAAGCTATTCATTAGAGAAGGATATACATTCTAATAAAAACAGTACTGTGTCATCTACTATTAACATTATTGTAAACAAAGCAAAATTATATAACAACATTGTGCAGAAAATTAAATTTCAGATTTAGTTCCTTTTTCCCACATATTTTGTTCTATATAAAGGCCATTTTTTTCTTACTCTTTCTTTTTTATAACAATAGGTCGACAAGACCAAAAGATTTTATATAACTCAACTAAAATGTCTTTTACTAATACTCAGCAAAACTATGAAATGACACTTCACCACGAGGCCTCAATCTCCAACTCGGTTACTCAAGAAACTGAAAATACGTTTCGTTCTGAAGAACATGAAGAACACTATGGGAAAATTTACTCCCTATTTTTGCCCGTCCTATCAATGTCCATTGATTGTCCTAGAAAAAATATATATTTGTCCTTGCAATGTCCATCAATTGTCCTAGAAATTACTTTTTTGTATCTAATTACATGT
>VCJC01000697.1:7271-21484 GCA_024140195.1 Backusella luteola
CACCTCTCTTTTTTCCATATTTCATTTTTTGCCTTTTTTAATCCATCGTTTCAACAATAAACAGGTACGCCCTCTCTCATTCTCACTTTCTGCATGCACCAAGCAAGAAAAAAAAGCCATTTGTTTTTTCTTTTAATTTGTGTACATTGAGGAGTGCCGCACCGTTTCAAAGAAACACAAAAGCCAAATATAAATGGTAATACAGTTGACCCTTACTATATTCAAACCACAAGCGAACACTTTTTTTTACCTTTTACAATAATGAGCTTTAACCGAACCAATCACAGAAACAAAAGTCATTCCTCTCCTAGATTCAAGCGCTTTCTACTTATATACACACATGCCTAGATTTGAGAGATAAAGAGCTAATAGTTGCACTAAATCAAATATGGTATCTTTGTTCCATTTAGACATAATCAAAATTTCGAATATAAAATGAAAAAAGAAAGCTTAATAGTAGAAACCCTCCTTTGAATCACTGCTCTTTAAGTATTGAGTAATAAAACCAGTTTTATATTAAATTTCGATTAATTTGAATACAAAGAGAAACAATACCGCTGTTAAGATAGGCTTTGAAATCGAAAACAAAAATAGAAACTGCTCTACTCTTTTATTATTACCATCTTCTATTATGAGGTTTTGAGTCAAAACATATCCTCAATTCGGAAAAATATCAGTCCATTCTCCCTTTTGTTATTTATAGTTATACTTTTTATTATTATATATAAACACCTTTATTAGATCATAAGCATTGAAGATGGGATCTCTAAAGAAATCATATCATCATTCTTTATAGAAACTACTTTTTTGACTTCTTGTTCCATGAGACTGACCAGAGTCCGAGCCATTTCAAAGTCGTAAACGTAATTGATAGACGACTTTGCAATATCCATTGATTTTAATAATCCATATTTGCCCGTATGTGAGTAAGTTTGATCTGAATAGCTGATGAGTTTTCTGTATATGATGTTTGCAAATAGAATCGATATAAGCGGTACGTGGCACTCTTCACGTTGGTGGACCATAATACTAATGATTCTATTAACTTGGTCTGCAGCATTTAAACAGACTTGTAAGCTTTGTATAGATATAGGTGTAGTTGGCAATCGATGCATAGGTACAAACGCTTGGTGTAATATGATTTGATTTACGTAGTAGTTGATATTCACAAAATTGATACAATGCTGGGAAAAAGATTTTACATCCACGCTATAATGATCATGTTCGCCATTACCACCACTTCTTCCTCCTGCTGTTTCGGAGGGTTCAGAACTTGTACAAGATCCTGGAGAGCAAGGTGAAGCCGAGGGGGTTGATTGATAGTCGCTATCAAAGGATATATCAAAGTCGCTGTCATTTCTCCATTCAGGTGGAAGATCGTCATAAAATGCTTGTAATGCTGACTGCATGGTCAAAACATCCTGGGTCAATGAGGCATCACTTCGGTCACTTTGGTTATTCATAAATTTAAGCATACATTCGTCACGTAATACTTGGAGTTTAATTAAATAAACCCAGGAATTCCAGACATAATAATCTATAGCTTCCTGATGTGATTCTCCTTTAAAGTCACTGAATGGCGATGATAGGGAGGCAGGGGCGGGAAGAAGATCAGGGATAGGAGAAGTGGGTTTACACTGACCAAGATTAATCGAACTACCAGGAGCTCCATCACTTTGTAAGATACGATACCAAGTATTGCAATAATAAATGCACCAAATAAGGATGGATTCATAGCGAGTTAACTTGCGGTTGGGTTGATAAAGACCTAATTCTAATGCCATATTATAAGCGATCCATTCATAAAAATAGATGACCCCTGGGTATCCGTTCTGCTGATTACAATAAGATAGTAAAAATGCAGCCTGACAATTTTCAAGGGTGGGCTCATCAAAGCATTCTGATAACAATTCACGACCTTTGAGGCAGTACGCTATTGACAACGCTTTTCCCATGTTGTATTGTGGAGCTTCAAATGAGGAACGTTTACTCCAAACATGCAATTGGAAGGCATTACGGGCTGCCATAGCGCAAATGGCATAAATCAAAACTGTAGAAGGGCGGTTCTCGGGATTAGGATCATGATAGCGCTTCATAAAATCTACAGTGTCGATAATAGGAAGGCGTAAAGAAGAGCAACAGGGAGTACGACAATAAAGATTAATAAGGTTATCCGTTAACTCTTGGGATATATCAATGGGGTAGTCTTCAGGCATTGCGTGTGTTGGATGATTCCAAGAGTTCCAAATAGCAAATGAAAAACCAGAAGATGTATGAATTGAGCTTGTATCATCAAATTCGACTGGTGGTGTACTGACAGCAGGTATATCCATCGGCTCAACTTGATTGGTTTCTTTAGTCTTAATTGTCATTGATTTTTTAAACTGGTCAACTAATTTTGACAAATCATTATAAGAATTGACGTTACTCTCTACTGATAAGCCTTTTCTAGTTGTAGTAATCTTCCATGAGGTTTGAGGTATCGGTTTAACTTTGAGAGAGTGGTTTGCTTTTGCTGAAAAATCTCTTGTCTTTTGGGCAAAGTCTTTCGCCATACGATCGATTGAATCTTGCCATTGGTCCATAACTTTATTCATTGTAGTAAGTACTTGTGATACGTGATTGGCTTTAGGCTCCGTTTTTTTAAAACAGCATTCAAAATCGTTAGCTTGGCAGCGGCTGCAGCGGGGTAAAGAAAGGTCACATTGCTGAAGGTCCTTGAAGCATTTCGTACAAGGATAAACTGAAAAGTTGCTAGTAGATGCCACTTTAGAAGTGCGTTGTTGGCGACGGCGTTTAGGCTGCGCTAAAGAGTCATCGCTTTCTTCAGAGTAAGTAGAAAAGACGCTTTCTGAGACAACTGAGCATGTGTCACTTTGAGTGGAAGGTTCATAACCAGAATTAGACAATGGAGCCTCTCCAACCTTTAGTCGATCACCGAACTTTTTTATTCTGTCCCCTAAAGTTTCAGTGGTTTTCTGTAATTTTTTAAGTGTAGGTGCTGCCTCAGGGTATACACACGTGATACCCCGCCTATGACAACGGGAGCAGGAAGGCTTCTTTCTGTCGCAAGCGTGTCTAATAAATAGCAATAACTGTTAGTGATCAGATGACAAAAGCTACTTTGTGATGACAATTACCGAAATCCACGACAGCGAAAACAAGCAGCACCGAGATTAGGTTTGTTATTATTATCAGCATCAATGTTATTATTGGTGTTAGTGGTAGTAGTATTAGTGGCGGTAGCTGTATTATTATTATTATTTGTAGTAGTAGTATTGGTAGTGGTGGTATTATTCGACATATTAAGCGTGTGTAATGATTATTATTAGATATATATGTAATAGTAGAAAAATGAGAGGAGGTTAAGTAAATGGGGGGGGAAGAGAGTGAGCGAGGCTGATAACTTTATCAAAAAGTATGCAGCGTTTAGAAAGTAAAAATGACAAGTATAGGTGATAAAAGAGAAGAGAAGAGAAGAAAAGAGACAGAACGCTAGAAGTTGTACCTATTCATATTCAGCAAGGCGGATGATTGATTTTCCAAAAAGGTATTAATCTTTTTTTGACAATTGTAATTACTTTCATTACAATAATTTATATCTCAGTGGCCTGATTCTAGCAAAAAGCACCTGTTACTAGATCGCAAAGAGCCATGATCACACAATAATGACATTTAAACGATGCATCGGCTTGATAAGACCTACTTTAAAAACTATGTTAGAAGGATTACAAAAGTGCCTTTTGTTATTTTTATCAAAGTTATTTATTGTGGCGAATAATGATATATTCGATACCCTACTTTCTCCCTTTCTTTTTCTTATGTCTTGAATTGAGATTAATTGTACTTTAACTAAAGTACGAGCCCGTCATTTTGTCTTTCACGCGTCTCTGCGCGCTATAAACTACGCACCTTCTTTTATTCTGGATAGATTTCTTTCTTTTGATGTTGTTCTACCACAAACTGTTACACTAAATACGATTTCCAATATAATTAAACGGAGAATGAAAATTGTACAATATTCAAGGTGGCACCTGTTAAATTAGGAGTTCAATGAAACATCTTATTTATTTCTCCAACCACAAAACTCTTTTTACTTTCAATTTATCTGGACAGACTGTAACGCGTGGAGGGGCCTCATAACTTCCTCAATTTGGGAATATCCACGGATTCTTGTTTCACATTTGTGAACAGTGTAGAGAGGTTTTTGGCCTGTGTTCACTAAGAAATGCGGCCCGATATTTTATGTGAAACTAGTGCATCTTTCCTTAGAAGTGCTACATATAAGCATTTTTATACTTTTAATGGCACAACTTGAAGCTATGAAAGTTGAACACTTTAAATGCTAATCTTTAAATGGATTACCATTTAAAGGTATTGGTTTTTATTATGAAAATTGGCCATTTCAAATAAGAAGAAAGAACTGTTAGCTGTCATATGATAGCACCTTCTCATAGAAAAAGAGATCGATAGCACTTTTATTGTGTAATTTTTAGTGTGAGTAAATAAACAATAAGAGATTGGCTGTTCCTACAAGTGCAGCGCTGTTCGGATCTAGAAAATGTGCGGCATTCTGAAAAAAAAATAAATGAAGGTGAAACAAGGAGTTGTTTCCACCTCTAATAGAGCTTAAAAATTATACAATCTGAATGGAAATATGATATTGATCCCCATTTTATTTAAAACTGTTTTTGATTCATATAATATTGTTTTTTTCAGCTTTATCACAAAAGAAATCACCAATACCTGACATCGTTATGGTAACAGAATGTGCTTTGTTTAAAAGAACGATATTATTCTAGAAAGGTTAAAGTAACCAAAATAAGGTTTGCACCTCGGGTTGACAGATATTAGACTATTAAAAAAAGCGATTGCAAAAGAAAAGAATAACGATTAACATACAAATTAAAAGATGATATACATATGAACATATGTAATAAATGTCGGGGGTTTACCAGTAGTTATCATTTTTTTGGGAGGAGTCGATTGAAACTTTGAAATATATTTATATTTCAGTTGATACGATATGATCCCAAGCTAGAATTCTCATTCTTAATTTAATCCATTGTTATAATTATGGAAAATGATACATGATTTTTATTTAATATAAAAAAGCTGGATGTCTGAGAAGTCAATTTGATTGTGAATGTATGATAAAATAATGATTTATTCTATTCATATAGAATTTGGAGCTACGTGATGTTATTGCTTTAAAGAAGTGGTTCTGTAAATGAGTAAGGACAAAATAAATATAGTCGAATAATTGATTTATCAATCTTTATAAGCATTTATATAACTAATGCGTCAACCGGAAAGAGTTTCAGGTCAATAGTTGCTATTTTGCCCTGTATCACACTGGAAGAACCAGCCGGAAAAGATCGCCATTATCCTGAAGTGACTCTAAAATTAGATTTCATAATGGCGTCTTTTTCCGGATAATTTCAGTAAAGTGTAGGCTACAATAATTCATATCTATGTCGATTCAAGCGGAACATATATATAAAAAAAAGGGACAATAGCATCAACATGCATAATCGCTTACTGAATTTTGGGCTTTACTCTCCTCATTTCCCCTTCCACTCAACAAAAATTTTTTGTGTGCAACTATTTACTCTTGCATCCCTTGAATTTACCATTTCCAAAGCAATATGCACTTATCAATGCTTTCATTGAGATATAAATACACTTAAGTAAGTCAAGAAAAGAAAAAAAGAAAGGTATGACGTGAAATTTATGATTGGTAGGTTGTAATATCCTACATATGTTCGTTTCACAGAGTTCAATGAAAATCATAACATGACCTTATACATAAGATCAAGGAGGAGAGATTTATGCTTACTCTTTAAAAAAAAAGGGGATAGAAGGGGTAAGCTTTTATGTATAAAACTAAATAAAATATCGTTGCAGATCATTCCCTTTTACTTCTTTTAAAAATAAAATAAAATAAAATATGAGCCTTTTAGACAATATAAAAGAGATGACTAACAAGGTCGAAGAAAAAGTTGAGAGTTTGGGAGATCCGATCAAGCCTTACTTCCCTGCTCTTAGCCGTTTTTTGATTGTGGCTACTTTTTATGAGGATGCGCTTCGTATGCTTGTACAATGGCGAGAACAACACGACTTTATGCATCTTGCTAGAGGATATCCTTCCTTCTTTGTGACCTTTTTTTTATTAGCAAATATTATTGCAATGCCTATCTGTGCCACAGCAGTAATAGCAAAGAAACAAGTAAAAGGAGCGGTTGCTGGTTTATGCGGTGTGGTTATTTCCCAGGCAATTGTTTATGGAATGCTGGCGAGTATGGTTAGTAAAATAAAATAATGGATGTATTGGTTGTGTATACAAGTGTTCATATTGTTTCATTACTATTAGAGCATGTTTTTACGTAATATATCTATCTTAGGTGGTCTATTACTTTGTCTGTCAGAACATCTCATCAAAAGTTCAAAATCAAAGAACAGTGTATTTGCTTCCATTCCTGCTTTATCACCTGTCGAAAGACACCAATATTTCCAGCTAGCTGGCCGCGTATTACTTATGGTTTTATTTTTGGGTATGACCATCTCCAGCAGATGGACAGTGACAGGCTTGGTTGCCTCTCTTTTTAGCTTTGTTGCTTGCGTCATGATAATAGTGGGATTTAGAGCTAAATGGTCTGCATCTTTATTGGTCTCCTTTTTATGTGTCATGAATCTATTGGTAAATAACTGGTGGTCTATTGATCATGCAAGTTTTAGAGATTCCGCTAAATATAATTTCTTCCAAACACTTTCAATCATGGGCGGATTTTTGTTGTTGATTGTAATTGGCCCAGGTCATTTGAGTTATGACGAAAAGAAGAAAGATCATTAATACATACGTACACATAAAGTAATAAAAAGTATACTCTGATTATTTATTCGTATATCGAAATAAAAACAAATTTTAAAGAATAAGCGAAATGGATCATTCTATTGGACTTTAAATGCGTTTTGGATAAGTTCTAGTGCGTTAGAAGATTCAGAAGTAGAATTTAAGTGGGAGCTCCATAATTTGGCAGTAAATTCATTTCTTAAATTTAGTTCATCGCTTTCAAGACTGCGCTTTATACGACCTTGACTGATATTAATGGAAGTTAACCACGCCTTTTTTAAGTCATATTCCTCTTTTTTCACTACATTTTCTGACCAACTAGGTATCATAGCGACAATACGTGTAAAACTCTTATCTAGACCAAGATAAATGTGCTCGGAAACAAGAATAGCAAGAATAGTAAGAACTGGTGTATATGACGAATGGATATTAGTAGATGGGTGGAACAGATACGCATATGAGGACATGGTAATGGAAGATAGCCAGACAAGAGTTTTCAAATTTGAAATCCAAGGGCCAATGCTGTCGGCTCTATGTGCAACGGGCTTTCTTGTGTATTTGCATATCTTGATCGCATCACCACGGAGCTCAACCCAGTCGTTGATCATACAACACACTGCTGTTAAGGGCCATACTGTGGAGAACATACTCACATAGCCGAATTGAATCACCATTTCCACATAATCCAAATAAATGTTATATTCTGGTAATGAGGCTTCCTTCATTACTTTGTTCATAAAACGGACTTCTTCGGTATCTTCTGTCTCAGTTTGTTTGACAAAATCTGCGTTTGTTTCAGGCTTCTTTCTTGTGATTTTTGCTATAACGCTCTTGATAAACGGTGATATTAATCTTAGTGCATATGGAACGATCATTTCCGTCAAAAATCCGATTAATTGACCCGTAACAACCAAAGCTTTGAGCTGCGAGCGTAACCGATCGAAATCTACGGTTTTGTGTTCGTGGCTAACGTTGAATCGTACTAGAAAAGGCAAGATATGATCACCAAATGGGATGTAAACCCATCCTGTAATAAACTTTTTTTTTACACAAAAAGAATAATATTAAGTAAAATATCTTGCAGTTATCAGAAAATGACACTTACCAGTGAAAGATATCCTATTAAAAAATTCGCGATAAATATCTTCTGTGTATAATGATATTCCCATTGGGCAGAAGTTCTGTACATTTCCCAGTCGTTCAATGTTTTAACCCATCTTGTGTAATAACCTGTCATAGTAGGAATAAATAGTACATAACCGATAGTTGGCAGGTAAATCAATATATGACGAAGTGGGCCATTGTAATATTCCTGCAGAAATAGTTGCAAGATAAACACAAAGCTTACAATCACTGCCAAAAATAGGGCACCGACAAGAACACCTGGAATTGCAGCCAAGCGGCGACTCATCAATTTCCAAGGAGAAACAAACGGAACCGATTCACCGGTTACTTGATCAATCACTATTTTATCACCTTGAAAATCTGCGCGTCTTTTTTCATGTTTTGCATAATTGCGCACACCCCATTTTACTGCATACTCCTTTTCCTTACGCTCCCATAGTTCGATGAATAGAATAGACCAAACCAGCATGGCAAACGAGAACCAAATAGAAAGCGTATTTGAATGTGTAAAGTAAACTAGAATACCAAGAGCAGTAGGGATACTCAACCAAATGAAATAGTTTTGTAAAAACAAAAAGTAGTAAGCAATTTTTTCGCCGAAATGATCTCTCACTTTTGAAATATCATCATCTGATAGTAGCACTTTACGAGAGCAAGAGTGTATCCATTCCTTGTTGAATTTATCATCGTGAAGAGGAAATATGCTATCAATGTATTCATCTGTAAGTGGGGAAATTCCCGCACCGCCGTTTTCCTCTGGGAGGGTTAATAATTCATATACCAGACGCAAGCGTTCTGCTTCGGTAATATCCTTCAATGCATTTAGACTCGAGCTATTACCCAAGTCATTTACTCGTACACCCAACAAAAAATCTCGGTCTCTCTCTTGTTCATATATCCGTAAGATAGGGTTGAGTGGACTACTCACCAATATATAAAGCAAACCATTCTCTTTCCCTGGCCGTACTTGAAATCGAAGCCCTACCTTTGTAAGATGTTGAGTAATTTTTGTCATAGAGAGTGTGGCTAAGGATTCTAAATCCTCTCTCGACGTCTTGGACCTTCTTGAAGGTTGTACAGGAAAGCGAAATAGTACTACATAATCAACAGCAGTAGCATCAAGAACGGCGGGTTGCTGTAATGCTTCTAAGGATGGCCCTTGAGAAATAGATGTTGACCTTGCTTCTTGTTTTTCTTGGGTCGGTATCCCTTGTATTGGATGTTGTGATATTCCTATATCTGCCATATAGCACTGTTATTAAGCCTGATTTTTTTTAAGAGAATAAAGGATCATAGGAAATAACTAATTAATAACCTATTTTTTATTGCAAATGGTCACGGTTTCATTTCACTCTTACAAGGAAAAAAAAATAACGTCATGGTTCTTGTGTTGTAATCCAGTCTCACTGGGTCTTAACTTGTATATCTTCATACCAATCTTTGAAGACACATGAAAAAGGAAATGCATTAATCAGAAAGGAGTTCATGCGCATTTGGAAATCCGGAGACGTTTGGACTATTTGTTATTTTTCTGTACACCACCAGATGGCTTAGAAAGTGCTATTTGTCAATATTATTTATTTATTTTGATATTGAATTCATAACATCTTTCGTCTCCTTTTCTCTTCTTTTCGTTCTTTCCTCATTTTATTTTATTTTTTTCATAACATCATGATTGAAAAATTACCCAATGAACTGCTTATCAATGTTTTTCAGCGCTTACCTAAAAAGAGTCAAAAGGCATGTATTTCTGTTTGTCGGTCATGGTATACAGCTGCGAGAATTAGCTATTACAATCACGTTGTAGTCGAAACCTATGAACAACTTTTAGAACTCCATCTATTGCTTTTAACATCGACGACAGATCTGGGGAGCCTGATTCATTATTTTGAATGGAAAAAATCTTCCTGTTCAAATACTCGCGTCTTGAGTTTAATTGAATTTGAAGGCCTCATAGATTTATGCCCTAACGTGAGAATTTTGGAAGTGTGTGGACCTTACAGAATCTATCTAGAACAGAGTACCAAATTGAAATCAAGAAAATTTCAGCAAATCCGCTTTAACACAGAATTTACAGGCACGTCAACAGTAGTGCCTTACAACACCTTAATTGTATATCAATCAAGCATTACTCATCAGGAAATATTCACGAACCATTTCTTTCAGCAAAATACATTCAAAAGTATTCCAGACTATCTGAAAAATTTCAATCGACTGAGAACACTGGTGATTCGTGGGGCCTCCGTAAGGGATGTGGTTCAGCTTTCAACCTTCATTCCTACACTTCCATATCTGGTTAACCTTGTGATCGAAACACAAGACACATGGCCATTGGGCACAGAAAATGTCATCGTCACCAGCAGTGGAGTACAATTCCTAAAAATGAAGCTAGCCGTCGCCTCCGGAAACTTCCTATTATATCTCATAAAGACATTTCCACATTTAACATCCCTCTGTTTAGATTTTGAAGAAAGCAGTAATATGGATGATGTTGAGGTGGAGGTACTAAATTCATTCATGGAATATACCGGGTTAATTCCGTCTGTAAAACTCAACTTTTCAGATTTTTGCTGCAAAGCGCTGGACAAAAAAATAGCCACCTCCTTAACAAATTCTGCCATTCAACTTAGTGTCACCACTGAGGCGATCGCTAGATGGAAAAAGGCAGTCGGCAACAAATGGTCATACTCGGATCGACGAGTAAATTGGAAAAGTTCGGATCAGATAAACAGCAGTCCGTTGATTACAACCGACCTTAATTTCAAGAGTCATCAAATGGTGTCTAGTGGTAAAAGAAACTATAGCATGTGCGAATATCGTTATATTTGTTCCAATTGGTACTTTGAAACCTCACATAAACTGCCGTTTCTCGGTCTATTGCAAACTTTGAGATTAATGTTAAACTCAGTAACTATTGATTTACATCCGACTCCGCTATCTACAATAGATCTTGATTCTATCTTGACAAGGTTACCTTTGCTAGAGGTGCTGGTGATTAGAAAAAACAAGTCGAACTTCCATAACTATGTAGCCGTTAGTGCCCCTAAGGCACCGCACAAATCGTTGAAATCCCTCACATTAAAAGGGATGAAAATCGATCAATCGTTTACCCCAAATATAAAAGTAAATTGTATACACTTGGACAAGCTTGATCTAGAAGGGTGTCTGTTTTATATCCCATAGTCTCTTTAACGAGAGAATTTTATTCTTATATCTTATCTTTTATTAAAAAAAATAAATAACAGTATTGTCTGCTATTTTCCCATATCAGATTAATATATTATTATTTATTTTTTTTGCGGAAAGAATCAAGAAATTCTCTCATGCGAGCTCATAACGAGAACATGGTCGATTATTTATTATTGTTATTATTAAGTAAAACATTATTAAATTAAATAGTAATTAAAAACTTTTGTTTTATGAGAAGGCCTAATGGAAGCCATAAAGAAATGCAAGTCCAACAATAGCGAGTGCCATACCATAGAAACCGGCACAATAAACTAGACGTAAAAGACGATGCTGATAGCTTGCCTCAATAATAAATGTAACAACAGCAAGAGCAACAAAACTAAAATATATTGGTTAAAAATAGATGAAGAATACAATGATAAACGATTACTTACACCCATGAAATAATCATTGCAGCAGTTCTTGAAGCACGAGCAAATGTATTAAGCGTAAGTACGCTAAGTAGCATTAATACAAGGTCACGCATTAAATCATGGCCACGATTTAATCGGTTCTATTATCATATTGTTTAGTTTTAGACTATAAAAACAAAAAAGTAAGCGACAACTTACAAAGACATTTACGGACCAACTTGGGGCTCCAAAAAGTGGCTTTCGAGCTTGAACAACTTGTCCAGTTTGTGGGTCAGTAAAAGTTTCTTCAGGAGCAGTGGAGCTAGTATTTATATCTTCAAAACTTTGAACTACTTGTCCATCGCCACCAAAAATGTTACGTACAAACCAAGAGAGAGCCCACAGAGTCCATAATGTAATGAAAGCAATCCATGTGACACGCACATGCCAATCTGTCAAAAAAGCTTGAATAGATAACAATTGCTTTTGAGCAAGGTTAACTACAGCAGTATCTTCCATTTGATTTTAATTTAATTATTAGAAAGAGAAAAATAGAGTAAATGGCTTTCAGCTTGCTTTGTGCCTTTTATCTTTGCATAATGTTTCTGAATATTGACTTGGAGAGCATGGCACAAGAAAAAAAAAATCCGAGACAAAACATAAAAAGCATTTTATAAATGCTAAAAGGGGTTTCAACAATGTGAACATCTTAGCAGTGAAACGAATATTTCATGTCTGTATATATATAAATTTCTGTACAGTGATTTGCGTTTAAAAATCACTATATAATAAAGCATAAATACTCAAATAGGAAAACTTTTGTTCAACTACCTGAAACAAATTCGTTTAATTATGTTTTTGTTAGGCTGTCCCAAGCTATTGTGTTTTCATTTCTAATCGATACAGTGATACATCCGACCCTTGTAAAGCATGAAATATAATAGCTGCACCTTCCTTTGAGCATACCTCATTATGCTCCGAGCACTGTGACAAATGAACACCTAGAGGGCCAATGAGATCACAGTAAAATGTCATTAATCAAGGACTTACATGATGGACAACCAGATTCACAAGAACAGTTTTCTATTTGCTTGATACAGGTATCAAGCAATTGGCCAAAAAACTCAAAAATTTTCCTTGAGACGCCAGATGGTTGAAACTCATAAAGCGCAACCCTGAAGATCAATATTGTATAAAAAGAGGGAGTTACACTTTGTTTTTTTTAAAAAAAAAGGAATCATTACCTGTTGGGTCTTTGCCGAGTTGCATGTGGATTTTTACATTCTGTTCTTATATCTCTTGGTGATGTCGTTGTATATCGCGGCAGACACGTTATTAAACAATGCGCTAAGATTTAAAAACAAATAAAAGTTACAAAAAGTAAATAAACAAAAACAAAAAAATCAAGGTACATGATGCATGAATAGCTGCCATTGGATCAATGTCAAGTGATTCTAGCCGGGAAATAGCTTGCCCAGGCACATCAACCCACACACCTGTCGAGTGGATAATAAAAGGATCCATATAGACATCATGTGTATCTATAATGTGACCTTTTCTATCCAGCCTATAATAACCAAATACCACTGTTTTCACTGTTTACAATGATGATTAGGAAATGAGGAAAGTGCAACACCACTCTTTTTACCTTTCACTTTTCCGAGGGTGACAAAGTTTTTTGTTTGATTGATATGTTTTGCACTTGTTGTGCTTAATACATCGACATCAGTGAAATCTCTTTGTCTGGTAGTCCAATCCACTCGAGTTAAACGTACTTTTGCGTATCTTTGGTCTACGTTACATTCTTCTACGTGGTAAGTAATACCTTGATGAATAAATATCGCACCTAATTCACGCAAACGTTAATACTGTTTGTCCATCTCTTTATATTTTATCGTTGTCACAATATACCCTGATATATTTCAAAACCTGCTCTTGAAACTTCAATCTCTTCGATAATTATATTACGATCATTCGTTACGTCTACCACAGCAAATACTTCCTCCGTAACATTACGAATTTGTACGAATTGTTGAGGGTAAGGTCTGAAACGTGGGTCGGGTCTGTATTTCTGTAAAAATATAAATAAATAAATAAGTACAAGGCTATTGTTGTCGTATATTACGTACATTATGATCTATTTGAAAAAGATGACTTTTGCATATACTTTCTATATCTGAACCAAAGTAAATTTCATCGTCTGGTATAGTGATGGGCATCTCTTCTGCTGCACATTGTAGATGACTCTCTAATATAAGTGAGTTTTCTAACCCAATAGACATTTGCTCAGGTTTTTTCTCAAATAAAACATTCGGGTTTTTCTATATTTTTAACAGTTTTTGTCAGTAGATAAATCATAAAGTTTTGTTTTTTTTATTACCGCATAATATTGATCTAGTGGACTTTGATCGGTTATAACCAGCGATACTGAATCAGAATTACGTCTTCCTGAACGGCCTGATTGTTGCCACTGTATTATTTTAATTAAAAAATAATCATTACTACGGTGGAATGTCTTTTTCAAGAAAATGAGAACAAATTTCAAATTAATGAGAAAAGATTTTCAAATTATTGAGAAAAAGGAGAATAATTATCGAGAAAAGGTTGATGAGAAAAAAAAGGGTGAAGAGATTGGTATTAACCCAAGGCATGAT
>VCJC01000007.1:2052-20193 GCA_024140195.1 Backusella luteola
ACTCTTTTAATTATGTTTAGATTAATACAAAGGACGTATCCAACATTGATTAGACAGAATTATAATAGATACGTATCAACTGTCAATGAATCAGCACGAGTGCGTTCAAACATCATCAAGTTCCTGTACGACCATAAACAGCGCCCTATGCCAACTGCAGAAAAAAATGTTGTCTTGACAAACTGTCCACATTGTATCAACACACGAAAAAATAGCTTTAATGCTTATTTGAACGTAGTAAAGGGCTCATACCATTGTAAAACATGCCGTACAAAGGGCAGCTTTCCAGAATTCTCACAAACCCTGCTTAGAAAGGTGAAGGCAAGTCTACCGCCCAAAGAGATACACTCCACTTCTACTCTCTTGAATAAAACAGAACACACTCTTTCTAAATCAGAGCAAGAACTGGAGAGCTTCCCAAAACTACTAAGCGAAAACACAGCTGTCTTGGACGATTTAATCGAGAAACATAAGATCAAGAAAGAAGTTTGGAAAATGTACAAGGTCGGAATGGTGGATGCGCAGCACTTGACATTTCCGCAGACAACATTGACGTTGGACGAAAGCGACATGGGGTCATTCAAAACAGATACAACTCGACTAAAGACATGTGCGATAAACGACCCTCTAAAGTCAGTAAGCATGGATCCCCCAACTGCCAATTTGGAAACTGCTAGCGGTCTTTTCGGATACCACACCACCGTCGATCATGATACACTGATTTTGACGCGACGAGAATTGGATGCGATGGCAGCATACCAGGAAACAGGCATCCCGGCCGTCTCGATCCCAACAGACAATTACCAGCTTCAGGAATCCGTGCTGCCATTACTTGATCGCTTCTCGAGAATATACGTGTGGATGGATGACGACGTCGACGGCCAGCTGGCTGCCGAGCGCTTCGTACATAAAATCGGGGACTCCAAGTGCATGTTGGTCAACACACGACAAGGGGAGATTGAAGGACCAGTTACAGCCTACGATGCCTTACAGAGCTCCAAGGATCTCAAGAGTATCATCACCTCTTCTAAACGCATCAAGCATGATCAAATTGTCGATTTTTCTGATTTAAGAGAAGAAGTTTACAATGAGATTTTGCATCCTGACCAGACACGCGGTCTCCAATCCACCGATTTACCAAGACTAAACGAAATATTAAAGGGGCATCGTCCTGGTGAGCTCACCATCCTGACAGGTCCCACGGGATCTGGAAAAACAACTGTCATCAGTCAGCTTAGTTTGGATTATTGTAAATCGGGGCTACCAACACTGTGGGGCTCCTTTGAGATTCAAAACAAACGCTTAATGAAAAAGATGATGTATCAGTTTGCTGGAAAGGATATCAGTAAAAATCCAAAAGAGTTTCATGCTATCGCTGAAAAGTTTGAGCAGGTTGGGCTTTGAATATATTTATATAAGAGATGTTTTTGATTTTCTTATTCATTTCTTAGTTACCGTTGTATTTCTTAAAATTCTTCAGCAGTACAGCCATTGAAGATGTACTAAAAGCATGTCAGCACGCAGTATATGCATATGATGTTCGTCATATTATATTGGATAACCTTCAGTTCATGCTGAGTCAGCAAGGACGGTCGAATCTTGACAAGTGGGAGCTGCAGGATTCAGCCATTGCAGAGATAAGGCGATTTGCAACCGAGCGTGATGTACATATTACACTTGTGGTGCATCCTAGAAAGGATGTGGGGGATCAGTTGGACATCAATTCTATCTTTGGTAGCGCAAAGGTGACCCAGGAGGCAGACAACGTTGTTATCTTACAGACAGGAAATGATTACAATAATCACACTAGAAGCTTGGATATCAAAAAGAACAGATATGATGGAACATTAGGGACCATCCCTTTTAAATTCATGAGAGAGAGCTCAAAGGTATGCATATATAAATGTGTGTTTTTGTTGATGCTAAACATGTATATATAGATTGAAGAATTGCCCTTTGAAAAATCTGGGAAATTAAGATCTTATAGAAGTGGTGGATCTACCATGGAATATGTTAAAAAGCCTACTAGAATGAATACAATATACAGCAAATCATAGTTTATGTAAATATATTCTTATTTCACAAAAATACACAAATTCTATTTATTATTTAAAAAGTGGGGGGGGTGTTGTTCTATATTGTTTTTTGGGTTGATTATACATTTTCTTTTTGATATTTCATTAAAGTTGACCTCAATGCAAGTAAGCCAGTACCCTTGATTACGTGACCATCCTTTTCATATGAATTTATCCATTGTCTCCCTCGTTCAAAATGACCTTGATAATATGCACACTTTGTCAGATACCACAGGGTGCGTTCATCTATCTTGATGTTGTGTTTGTCTTGAAATAGCTGAACAATGCCTTCTGCTGTATTGAGATCGTGATTAAATAAAGCAGTACCTCGTACAAGGATATTCAGTGTGGTTATTGTTGGTTTTATGTTTTGATCGGTTGCCTGCTTTAACAAGGTAAAAGGCTGTGTTGGGATGGCATCCTTTAGTTTCTTGTTTTCGTAGTAATGTAAAAAGTAAAAGTCCATCATGATGTTGTATATGTTGATACTTTCCAGCGGTCGGTCAGTGTCTAGTCGCGGTAACCGCACCTTATTCTTGTCTTGTAGGATGAGATGAAGCAGTGACGTTACTGTTTTTAGATCTGATGAGTGTTTGTATTTGGTGAAGCCATACAGCAAAACAGATTGGAGGACCGAGTTGGATCGAATACCAAGGCTGATCATTTGTTGGTATAAAACTTTTACTTTGTCTAGATTGGCCTTATCCTTTCGTATGATATTGTGGATAAGCATAGTAAACGTCACTACATCTGGATTGGGTATGTTGTCATCATTTATCATTCGATTCAATACACTCTCTGCCTTGTCCAACTTGTGCTGATGTAAGAGCCCTTTAATTAATAGATTATACGACCGATTATTACTAGTTTTTGTTGTTGTATTATTGCAGTTGTTTTTTTCTAGCAGTTTGAATGCAGTGTCCAATCGATCTGATTCCAATAACGCCGATACTCCAATATTAACAAACCGCTCCGTTTCCCTTAGTTCCACCTTGTGCATGACCTTCTCAAAGGCATCCATCAGTGTCTTGTTGTCTGAATGCTGTACAAAGACCTTGAATAATATACGCGCAGTGACTTCTGTTGGTTCCAAACCACACTTTGTCAGCTCGTCCAGCCATTTCTGCACGCCATCCCAATCCTCCTTTTCACAGGCGTGCTTCATCAACATATTAAAGGTTGCTGGATTAGGCTTGAGGTTATTTTCAATAATTATGTCGTGATAGAGACGGTCGGCGTCGTCATGGTTACCGCTTTCGTTTAATTTCGACCCCATAATAATATTGTACGATGCGATGTCCGGGCTGACCTGTCGCTCCTTCATGACCTTTAACACACGCTCTGTGTGATCGAGCCGTTTCTGCTTTACCGAGGCACGTATGATTGTATTGTACAAGGGAGTGAGTGTCTTCAGTGCGCTGTTTAGTGGTATTGACTCGAGTAAAATATCGAGATTGTGTGTGTTTCGGTAGTCTGCAACAAGCGCCTTGAATAGATCCAGCTTCCACCAATGGTACTTTGGATCGGTTTCGTTCAGCATGAGCTTTTGTAAGGTCTCCTTGCTCCAGAACGCACTGGCTTCTTTAAATAGGACTCGGGCCTGTTTCAAGTCTGGATTGTTTATAAATACATTGTAAATGTCCTTTGAGGGCAGGTGTTGCAACTGTTGGTAAAAGCATGTTTTATCTGTTGGGAGTGCGGTGGTAGTTTTAGTGGTTGGTTTTATTATTTCGGGTGCCAAAGAGATCATTCGTCTTTGCTGTTGAGGTTTATAAAGTCGTGACACAAAATAATATCTTTTAGAGGATGAGCATAAGCAGGAACGAAGTAGCATCCCTTTATAACATGCTGTTCCTTCCAGCTTGACTAAATATATATTGTAAAAAAGGGAAAAAGAAAAAGTTTAAAAAATTCAATATAAAAAAAAACTTGGGACCCCTCTCACTCTTTTCCCCCTCTAAACTCAACTTTGCTCCAGAAAATTACTCGCTCACTTTCGCCCACCCTCTTGCTGCTCTAAGCCAATTAGCTTCGAGGCAAGCCACCGCAAAATGACGTTGCTAGGGACAAGTCCGAACACCATTCATCGTTACCATGGTTACATTAACTCATACACTTGAGTCCAATTATGGATGTATGAAATATATGCTTACAAGTGCATTGTCATCATCATATAAGCGTTCTATCTGTGGTGCAATTTATCTGTTTCTCTTTCTCTCTTTCTCACCCTTGTTCTTAAAGTGTTTGATAATCTGTCTTTTAAAATATCCACGTGATGAATGGAAAAACTGGCGACAATTTGATACAAAAAGAATGAAAACGCGCAAAACAGTGCTTTCTTTTTACGCAATAAAACACGCAAGAACAAATGGACGAGGAAGCCCAAAAGAGAAAAGATCGCCTTGCTGCTATTAGAAAAAGAAAGCAAGCAGCTGATGCCAATAGAAATCAAGACGATGCTGAAAAGTAATAAAGAGAAGAATAGACCTTGTTTAATAATAAAAAGACTCACAAGATCAAAAACAATATAGAACACTCAAGTTTAGAAGTTATACACCCAACGATGAATCCTTAAAACAGCACGTCGATACCGCAACACCTAGCGATATTGGGAATACCGTCGAATCTGAAACAAAGAACTATACAAAAGAAACACTAACACAAGCAGCTGAAAAAGAAAAAGAAGAAGTGGTAATAACATATATCTTCATTGTTGTCTTGTCTTTACTAAAGTACAATACTTAGGACCTCTTTAACTTGGCTCCCAAGAAGCCAAATTGGGATTTAAAGCGGGATGTTGAAAAGAAGCTGGAAAAGTTGGATCGTAAAACACAACGTGCCATTTACGAAATCATTCGCCAACGCTTACAGGGTGATTCAGAGGCCAATTTGGCTGAAGTAGTTGCTAATGCAGAGGCACAACAAAAGTTGGCAGATGAAGACGAGTAAAATTAAAAATACATATTTTAAAATTGATGTACATACAAAAGAGGATTTTTTTTTATTTGGCTTGTTTTTTTTAACGAATACATACTACACTGTACAACTGGGATGAAAAGAAAGAATCTAATAGCTTAAACGTGCAAACTCAGGTCGCTGAAGTGATTGGGGTTGAGGGACTTGATTTGTCAAAGGTAGAAGCATTGGATCAAGAGTGGTGTGCAATTCTTTTACTTGAATACCTCGGTAGAGTAGCTCCTCTCTGCCATCGTCGTGGATGGCTCGTGGTGGCATCTTTTGTATTGCTGTGGGTGCTGTCTTTTTACTTGATGACCATCCAAAGATCATTCTTGATAATCTACTGTGTTTCTTTTTGCTATTTTCTGTTGGCGGTGGCATATTATTAGTACTTGAAGAGATGATTCGGGATGAGCGAACAGATGCTGCTACTTCTGCGGCTGATAGGCTCAATTCATCGTCCTCACTACTTGACAGTGTTGAATTGCTTGATGTATCATCGTCTACTAGCTCAACCTCTTCAAATTCTTCAATGGGTTTTTTATTGTTGATTTCTTGTTGTAATAGGAAGATTTCCTGTGAATATGGATTGAACAGACTAGAGCTTCGAACGGGAGCTTTGATATCGGGCTTTACTATAATGGATGCTTTTCCATCATCATAGGAAGATACTCTTTTTGAGGCTTTGGTATTGCGCTTGTTTCTAAACATCTATGTATATATATATTTAACAATATCAAGAAGAAATGGAATAGAGAAGAGAGAAGACGGGATCCGCTTTATTTTATATCATAAATGAACATGCTTCCTTTTATGGAAACCAATTTCCATCCGTTTTGATAAGGTTTTCCACTTGAATTTTTTTCCCCTGGAGTATTAAACGCCACACTTTGCTTCTTTTTTCTTAAAAAATAAAAAAGGCTCCTTATTCATTACGACAAACATGATTTTCATATAATGTAAATATAGCATCATCTTTTATCTTTAATGTTTTTTAAATGTATTAATTATTTTTTAATAATGATTAATTCTTGCCAAAACAATAAATGCTAAAACCCGACCTATAGATTAACAACGTTTTTAAAAAATTGAAAGACGGTTGTTTGTTACAGGATGAAACTTTGTTGATGAGAGTTTACCCCTTGTTTACTTTTGCTATAAAAAAACGAGAATGTTTGTTTATGTCTCCATTTCTTTTTATTATTCCTTCATAATATAGATCAAAAATGAAAAGACTACTACTTACCGTTAGTCTGGTAATTATTACTTTATCCTGTATAGTCTATTTAGTAAACAGCAGGAGCAAAATGAAAGGTTTCAACCTCATGGAAGGTAGTCCTCATATTGATTATTTATAAATATAATCTGACAAACCCTCTCCTTAAAGTTGTCCAAGAGAATGTGCTCAGTGTACGTGATCAACCCTATAGCCAGTTGTTGTTTTTTGGTCTTGTTGTCCTTTTATGTATTCCTCCAATGTTCGGACTTAGTTTTGTGATTACAGCTGCAGGCTACATTTATGGTTTTCCAGCTGGTTCTGTACCATCTGTATTAGGTAAAAAAAGAAAAAAATCACTCCTTCTAAAATATATTTAGCTTGTTAATATTATCATGATATTTTCAGGTACCTTTGTAGGCTCCATCTTATGTTTTGGGTAAAAATACCCGTTATATGAAACGTTTTATATATTTTTAAATACTCATTTAAAACCAATAGATTAATTCGCCAACTCAACTTTGCAAAATATATATCCTCACCATCATCTGCATCCTCCAAGCACCAATCAAAATATCAGGCCATAGAGCAAGCAGTCAATCAAGGAGGAATCAAGGTAATATATATATATGACGTCTCCGAGAGAATAAGAAATGGTTTGACAGCATTGTTTGCCAGATGATACTTCTACTTCGATTATGTCCTATCCCATGGCAAATCACCAGTACGATACTCTCGCTCCTTCCCATAATTGATTTTAAAGTTTATGCCATGACCTCATTTATCGGTTCACTCAAATGGAACCTTGAAGTATTTGCAGGCTCTCAGCTATCCAACCTAACAGACGCAAATTTACCCCCAGAAGCCAAGAAAGTCGCTTTGATTTCGGCAGCTGTTGGTTTAGCTGCTCTTGCCGGTGTGGCCACATGGGTATACCGTCTCACCATGAAGACAATGAAAGAAATTGAAAAACAGAAAATCGATCAGGAGCAAGTGGTCGAATTGAAACAGTGATTTTTTGAAATAAATAAAATCACATGTAGAAAATTTAATTAGCATTACAAGAACATCATTACTAATATGCATTACGGCATATAATGTATTTATCGTCATCAATCAATAATAAAATAAAACCGTTTAAATCATTCCGACAATGGGTAAATCATCTAATAAACATCCAAAGAATCAAGTACCCTATACACCTGACACGAGTAACCAAAAACGCATCGCTTATAATTACATCAAATGTAGAGCGTTGTTCTCAATAGTGTTTCATTTCCTTTAAAGCTAAATAGTTCCGAGTCTTTTGTACAAAATCATGAATGAGGCTTTATTATCGCTTAATTTCTAATGATCAATAAGTAATGTAAAATACGGTAAGGCGTAATTTTAAATGGAATATGATTCACACTCCAGGATAAGTAGACTTTATATCTGAATAGGGGAGGGAGCCGTTTTTATCAAAGTAGCCATTTTTATCTTGTGTATCAAAGACAACTATTCTACCAGAATGGGCACCTAAAATAATAATATATTGCATTAATAATAGCTATAATACCCCCATTCTAGATTTTGGCTTACCATCCAACAAAGCATTGACACAAGTTCTCCAAAGAAGCTGCCTGTTCGATAAGATTATTTACTTGCGTTGATATATCCAAAACCTCATTGGGATCAAAGTCGCGACCTGTCAATTTATTCGAAACTCGCTCCATCACAGATACAGCACGCGTATTTAAGATTTCTGGAGTTCGTGTGTTTTCTATTGAGTGGGTCTGTTTAGGCTCTATATCAAAATCGCAAAAATGTCAAGGTCTTACCAGTTGCTGCAATGGCCTCAGCTGCATGACCGCTTAATCGTCGACTCATAGAAAACCCACTATTGTAGGTTTCGGCTATGACATTTTCAATATCACGAACGTTCTCCTCTATAATAGAAAAATTTAATTTCTGCATTGTACTTTGTTAATTTTTTACCTTGTGTTGTGTTTTGTGTCTGGTTATGAAGTAGTCTCCAACTAATAAGTGGATCATAGACAAACGCTTCTAACACGGCCATCAAGCTGTCCTTATTATCTCTCAATACACGCATCACGTTCTCGCATGTGATTCTGAAATTTCCTTCAATGCCACTCACTTCCATTGCGTTAACAAGCATTCTAGTTAGACGAAAGGGTATTTTTTCAGGGAACCGCTCACGATGCATCGTAACCTATTTCTTTTTTAGTATTTGTGAGGTTAATTATTCAAGATCTTACCTCGAAACAATCGCCAAAATCAATGTGTATCACTTTACCGGTTGCTCGATGCAGCATGAGATTAGATGGATGACGATCCCCAAGACCAAGAATATAACCAACCATGGACATCACTGCTAATGACCGGATATAATTCGAGCGTCTATCCAACCATGCTTCAGAGTTCCTACTCTTCAACCATAGCATTTGGTAAAGGTCTTGACCACCTGTACGGTTGAGCATGTCTTGGAAGATTTCTACTTTTTGGATTACTCCAAGTTGGTCGTAATTAGGTGCCATCTACCGTATTATTGTTAATATATTGGGCATTTACTACCATATTTTTTTCATCTATCTTACCTCAAACATGAGCCTTGTTTCTAAGTTTAATATGATCTCTTTACTTTCTCTATACTCGGTAATCAGAGCATGCAAGGTATCTGTATCAGGAAGCCAACCTATCAGACCAGAGTTTGGAGATAATGGCACCACCGAATAGCGTTCAATATGAAGACGTCGTCTGAATGTTTCAGTATCACTTTTCAATAATGTATTAACCAAACCAAGCAGTTGCATGACACGTTCATCCAGTCTTAAATCCTCATGCCCTTTTAATAAATACACATAGTCCTTTCCATCACTACCGAGGATCGTTAATTGACGTGGTCTTTGTTTTGACGATATGATATTGAGACTTGTTCTAAAACCTGCAATCCGGACAATGGGTTCATCACTATGATAATAACCAGGTACGGCTAGATCCAGATGATTTGCATTCAGTAATAGAGGAGATATGTATTCAAGATCAAGGCTACTAAGTTGATGTAGATAGTTTTTGATGTTTGAATAAACTTGGTAGTAAATTGCCCATGCCTGTTCCAAATAATTTTCATTTTGAGTTTCTCGATATCGACGGCATCGTGCATATGCCCTTTGAAGGCTTCTACCGTACGCTTCTATAAATGATGCTTCGCGTCTTGTTTCAGGACCTCTCTCAAGCATTTGGTGAAGTGGCTCCAGAGTCTCCATCATGCCCTCTATATTATGATCCCCAAAATAAAAGTAAGATGCCTCCTCAATGGCTTTGTGCCACATTTCATACCAAAGTATAGATACTCGCACCAGCTCTTGGCTCACCATCAGTGCTTGTTCAACAAGGACTGCGCTGTGTACCCTCATTCTGTCGATAATATAATAGGTTGCTCGTTTGCGTGGAATATTCATGGATTTTGATGACACCATGAGTGGATATACAAGTGCTTGTGGATGTTCTTGTCCAATATCAGAAAGGAGTTGGTGGATCAATAAACGTATGGTTTCATTTGGTGCATCTATACGGGCAATGAGTTGAGGAATCACCTGAAGCCAAACATCCATATTGATCGTCTCAAACCCTTGACGGATAGCACGAGTAACAGGTACCTGGTGACCATATTTAAACCATAGCCTTAATAAACGTAGGATATCTTGTAATGAATTCTGGTCTGATAATGCAACAGATCGAAAAAAGCCTTCAACAGACAATACAACATGATTGAAAAGGGCCGTTTCAGACACTTCTGAATCGCTGTGCTCGTAATATTCGATAATATCAAAGTTCGTCAAAGCCCATATGTGCCATGCCTTGTACCAATTTCGATCAAACCGAGTTGCCAGTAATAGCGAATTTAATATGGTTGGTATATTTTCATCTGTTAATTCACCCGTCAATCTACGATGCCATTCGCCTTGTTTTAAATAGCAGCGGCTGAGGATATGGGCACCCTCTTTTACGTCTCTGCTTGCATGCGTCAGATCCATAGGTTCAGAGACCATCATGTCGTCAATATCTACACCCAACTCTCGTATCTTACGTGCTGTGAATTCTCGCATGATACTAAGAGCTCGATTACGAACAGTCGGTGCACGATCAGGATGCGTAATGGTTGCCGAAGCCCATATATATTTTAATTGCGCATAAACAATCTTTGGATGCGGTGGCTGTCCATTATCAACAAACAAGCTTCGGAGTGCTTTTTCTGATAGAGAGAAGCGACCATTTTTTCGACAAAGATTTGAATATTTTATCCACACGTTTATATCCTCTTGAGGCGACATCACCATGGATCGTACTCGTAGAATCTTTTCCCATACCTCTACGCTTCGCTCACATCCCTCTAGACGCTTCATCCATGTTTGTTTTATGATGTTCCTTTGGACATTGTCTGACTGCTTATAAATAATGACTTCCTCTAGTTCGGATAACATCTGAATTCGTACCATTGACTCATAGGAGCGATTATAACTCTCCCCCAGCAACGCAGTAATTTCTGTATCCAGCAAGTCGCGTGTCTGATCAATGAAACTCTCTGCGTCCCTGTATTTTTTCTGCTGGACTGCCAGGATGGCACTAAAGAAAGTAATATCTGGACTATTGGGTTTTAACAATTGAGTGTATTCGTTCATTTGATCCCATTGATGAAGCCCCCATGATGCCGCTGCCGCAAATGGAGCCATACTCATCTTGCATTCTGTTGATACAAATGTCCATTTTTCCTGTGCTATTGTCGATAACTGATCCCACTCTCCTAGCGCATGTAAACACCGCATCTTTCCCAAAGTTGTTTCAAACGAGTCTGGATCTGATCGTTCATAGGCTGCTAGAGCATCTTGGTATCGATGGAGCTTCTCATACCAAGAAACCTTGTGCTCTAATCGAAGGGAGTCTTGTGCGAATGTGAGTATGCCCATCGCTGTGTCGGGCTGCTGGAGTTGGTTATTGATTGTCATTAGCATTTCAACCGCTTCAAAAGATTTATTTGTGCGAAACTCTATTTCCTTATAATGAAGTGCTTTCGCATGAGCGTGGCATTTTTGAGCATAGTCTGTCAGCTCGGTGATGTCGATTGGTAACATTTTATTGTCATGTTCCATAAATTCAGCAAGTTGTAATATGGTCTGGATGATTTCCGGTGGTGTGTTTGGCGCGGTTAGTGCCATTTTTAGCGATTCAATAAGCTCATCGCCATAATTTTCATAGAGTTCTTTCCAACACGAAACAAAAGCTGCATTGAATAGCTCTCTTGCAAGTGGCGGATAGGCTGTAGCGAGAAATACACAGGCTCTAAGTGCATGTGAAGGTGATTGTTCTAATAGTTTTACATTTAATCTTCTGATCCATTCTATCCAATCTTCTTTTGTTGATCTTTGTGATGTTTCCCACGCTTTCTTTAAGAGATGTTGATTTACTGGTGGGTTTCTCACGTTGAGTAAATCAGCATGTGGTGATTCGTCCTCCCTATGACATATAATGTTAAAAATATATATATCGATATTCGCATATACAGTAGAAAACAAAAACAAAAAGATGACTGTACCTGCCATTGGGGCTCATTTCTAACGAACGTGGTGGCTCTTCCTTGTTCATCAACTTTGATACCAAAATACCATAGTTTGTGTGCAAGATACCATGCTTATGCATCACCTTATTGACCATTGGTATAAATTTTACATAGCCTTGATTCAGTTGAAAAATAAGCTCACAAAGAAGATCCATTGCAGCAGCTCTAGTTTCCGTGAATGGTAGTATGCGAACTAAAGGGTGAATAATACGTGAAGCATAGTCATATAGCTCCATTTCTCTACAAAGCAAAGTCATTGTGATGATGGCCTGTCGACGCATCCAAGCATGTTCAAAGCCTTTAACAATAACAGGTATAGCTAAATGGATATACTCTTCCATATTTGAGTCGAATTCAACAAATGCATGGAGTACTTTTGTTGCCAATATTCTTCTTTCAGATAGGTCACTGTAGAATATATTAAGCATACGGGGGATCAAACGGGGCAGATGGGGCTTAATTTCACTCTTGAGAGCAAGTGCAATTGATTCAATTAAGGTCACAATGGTGATCTGGACAGAGGGAGCAGACTTGGAGTAATCATCTACTAAATTGAAAATGTCTTGTAGATAGTTTCGAATATGAAGTTTGACAATTGATACGAGATCACCTAATTTATGAAAATAAATTTCAATCATGCCTGAAGTAGAGGATCGTATGAGGGATATGATTTCAGGAACCACCAATGGTAAGAATTGAACGACTTTTAGACCGAGTGTTTTATATATGTCCATGATGGCGATCATAGCTGCCTGGTGATGTATTGAAAGTGATGGGTCCTTGAGTATTTTCATTAATGAATGCATTACCACCTGAGGATAATATTCGTTTGGAGCTGATGGTTTGACCCCCATCATCAACAAAATGACATCGTTACTGGCTAAGTTGGGATCGATCAACTCCTCACTTAGACTTTCAGTCGAGTTTTTCTATGTACATAGTTACTTGGATGAGGCTTTTTTATTTTTCAAAATTAAATAAAATATCAACTTACCCTGTATTTGTAAGGATCAATTGCACCTAAAACTCCAATTACTTTTATGGTTTCTCTTCGGATATCTGCATTCTGCTCAGTCTTTAAGATGTGGATGAAAATAGTAAGCAAAACTGGGTATTTGGTATATGGTTCAATCACAGATCCAGTGCTTCTAGTAATCTGGCCCAGTGTTTTTAAAGCAGAGTACCGTTTTCCGCTTGAACTTTGATCTTGTAGGGTATCCACAATAATGGGGATCACTTGGTCCAAATAAGGAAGAATGCCTTGTCCACAAACCTGAGCGAGTTCACCAAGGGTATCTAAAACAGCCGATACCAGACTTGGTGAAGATTCTGTTATTTTACCCAGCAATCCTTTTAAAATAGCATCAACATACGGCTTTGAAAGTGATGGCGTTGCCTTGATAAGTAATCCAATAAGTTTAGCGGCCTCCTCTTTATCTCTCTCAATACCTGAGTATTCAAGTTTAGTTAATAGTTGGATCAATGTTCGTCTAAGTGAAGGTAGCACGTGCGCTGGATTCATGGTTGCTAGTCGGCCAATAATCACGATTAAAAGTTCACGAATTTCAAAAACCTCGTCATTCAGTGCCATAAACAAAGCATTTATATTATCGACCTGTACCAAGTGATTGTCAAATCGTGTCCCAATAGATGAAAATATAGCCTTTCTGATAATAGGATCTGGATCCGTAATACCCGTATTTATCAACTTGCCCATTACTTCTCGCACAATATTCAAGGTGTCGGTATCTGCTTTTCTGAAACCAAAAGGGATGGTTCTTTTCCAGAAAAAACGTGTGCATATAGTTACTGCTGCCTCCTTTCGAATTTCACAAACATCACTATCGAGATATACCAAAACACAACGTTGAATAAACTCGTCCAAGGAATGGTGGGAAAATTCAAATGTATTTAACGCTGAAAGAGCTGTTATAGTTGCTTCGCTATCTTTGTTTTCAAGTACTGCTGTGTTTGACTTCTTGGCTCCCTTGCTACTGTTTCTTCGAGCTCCGTACACTTTAAATGGCATTCCACATAATACTATTGAGATGGAGTCCAGCAAGCGTTCTAGAAATAACAGATACAATAATGATGATGGATTAAAAGAATGTACAAAGAATTAAGAAAAAAAATCAATTACCTTGAATGATATGAGATGGTGGTTTTATGGATATTTCGATATTGGCCAAAGCATCAATCAATGCTTTTGATAAATGACAGTCAAACATGAGACTTAACAGTTCATCAAAATACGACGTGAGTATTTGTCCTACAGCTGTAACCAGCATGTTTATACATTCAAAGATAGAAGACTCAATGTCTTTACGCTGCCGACTAGTTTGTGTATTAGTACTGTAGTCAATTACAATTCAGCACATACACTTACTCTTTTAATGACAACCCCTCCTTAATGCATGATACAATAACATGCAAGTAAGGTATTATATCACTTCTGACTTGTAATGCTACCTTTCCAATAGTAATGAAAACTAAAACAGTTGCAATTGAATAGATGGTTTCAGAATATCACACGCATTATATAAAATCAATATATCATTATTCGTGAATTCTTACCATCGCGCTTTTCATCGGTTTTTCTAAATACGTATACCAAGTGATTTATGGACTGCTGTAAATAGAGCTCTGAAAACACGACCGGATCATAATAAGCTAACGTTGGTAACATGGAAATGACGGTTTTCTTTATAAGGCTATCTTTTGCATCTTTGAGCTTAAGTGTAACCTCGCATACTTTCTTGTACATATCATTCATAAACTAAAAAAAATCATGTTAACATACACAACAATGTACCGCGAATAACTAAACCGCGAATAAGAGAGAGATGGATATAACATTACTGATCCTGCATAAAGTAGCAATTCACGCAAAGCTAATAGGCTTCCATGTTGGGCCTCTGCATAATTCATATTTAAGGATTTGACTGCTTCTTTCCATATCCATAGATACCAAATTCTTCTCATTGGTGTTTCTCGCTGTTGTACAATTTGTAAACACTGAGAGAGACAGTCAGCTGCGTTATCACGAATGACGACGTTCCTGGGGTCTCGCAAAGCAAACCAGACAAGATTTAGTATACGAGAAATAGATGCGTAAATTAAAGTAGGCGCATTGACAGCCAACTCTCTCAGCACAAGTACAGAAGCCAGACGGCTATATTCATTCTGCATCCACTCAAGTGCTTGCTCCACCTGATTGTCAACAAGCTCAGCAGTTAAAATGGATGGTTTTTTTGCAAGATGACCCAACACCTTTGCGGCGGGAATTAAAACAAGCGGATCATCATATGGTAGCAAGTGCCACAAGTAGTTGTAGAAACGATTCGCTTTACCTTCTAGCTCCAAATCGATCAAGTGGTCTAGAATATATTACTTGATTAAATATTTTGTTGTCAACTTGAAAAAAAAAAGTATTTTATTTGTAGACTGACCAATGGCAACAATGGCGCCAAGTTTCTCCATGTTGTCACTTCCATGTGTCCATTCTAAGAATCGTCTATTAATGTCGTTAATGAAACGGTCCATGTTTTCTTTTGGTAGCTCTCGTAAAGCTGTAACGGCCTAGGAGTATATAAGGTTAATCGATTTTTAGGGTTGTTGTTCTTTTTATCTTGAGCTTACAGCTTCACGAAGCTCTTCAGCAGCCTTTTTCCGCTTGTCTTCATATCTGTTCAAATGGAACTAAGTATGAAAAGGGAGGGTAAAAGTCATCACATAATAAAACGTCTGAGTTACTTTAAGTTGTTGAATATTTTTGATAATGTTTCTTGAGAGTTAAGCACGGGCATAATGTTTGAAAGGTGCTAATTGTTAACAAGTGATGTATCCAAGCACAAACTTCTTTTAAAAACGATACGCCTTGTATTTCTTTCTGTTTGACGAGTTGAGTATTATAGTATTAAAGTAACCAAAAGAAAAGAAAGTACTAATAAATAACAGAAAAAATCAACTTCAATGCTCCAATTTGTAACACAAATTTAAACTCGACCCAATCAGGTAAAAAGAGGCTTTCTTTTCCCACTTTGGCTGATGATTGTATTTTAAAGAACCTTTTTTTTTAGTCGTGCATTTGAAATGTAATGCCTTTTTCAAGAAAATGAGAACAAATTTCAAATTAATGAGAAAAGATTTTCAAATTGTTGAGAAATATTTTCAAATTATTGAGAAAAAGGAGAATAATTATTGAGAAAAGGTTGATGAGGGGTTAAGAGAGGTGAAGAGATTGGTATTAACCCAAGGCATGATACTAAAATAGTGGAATATATTATGTCTGGCTCGCCAGACATAGTATTCATTATTATCGCTTTTATTATTTCAATAGTTGTACCATAAAATATCTACCTCTGTCCTATTGATGCGTTACTCGATTACTTTTTATCATGCTATCCCTCATTGGTGTGTAATATGACTTTATGGACCTTGCTACATGGCTACCTTCTCTTTATTTGCTCAATGTCTGAAATATACTCTTTATACATGATATATTTCTCTTTTCCTCATTTATTTGAAATATTCTCTCCCCTTTTTCTCATCAATTTGTAATTTTTTCTCATTTTCTTGAATTATTTTTCCATGGTTTTTCTCATTTATTTGAAATATTTTCTCAATTATTTTCCCCCTTTTTCTCATCAATTTGTAATTTTTTCTCATTTTCTCGAAATAAACAGTAAGACTGAAGGCATAAATAAACAAAACACTCTTTGTTGGAAAGAGTTTACAAATATTTTTCGCTCTTTTTGTTGTATTCAAAAAAGTAATCACAGTGGTCCCGCGATAAATTCACCTCAATATAAATCAGCAAAACAATTAGAAGCAAAAGCAGCCAGTTTTTATTTATATATAACGGTAATAGTTCAATAATAATATGATTAAAATCTCAAAAAGAGTGTTCAGCACGAAGGATATCACTCATATTAAGCTAGGCCTTTCTGGTCCCAGGTCAGAAGCTCAATTTATAGATCTACTCGTCGACTCGAATAGAGGACAACTTAGCCGGGACCCTTAATCAACTCAGATTATAACTGGCCAGTTTTACCCATACAAAGAACACATTCGATCAATCACCCATATTGCGGTACTGTTTAAAGAAGAAGAATAGAGGGAAAGAAGGAAAACGTTAAAGAAGGCATTCACTTGTAAAAAAAGGTTTCTTCAGGTTTGACACACCATTGTGAGTTTTGTACTCCTATTTAATTTCAATATGGTTTAATTTTGTTCTAGAAGCATAAGGAAGGTTTTTTTTTTAAAAAAAGAGCTTTCTCTGTTCATCAACTAAATCCAGTTATTGTTTATTTTATTTCATCCGACAGATTAAAATATATGGCACACTGCTGCTGTTATGTAACGTCAAAAAGAGGAGTAATATGATAGGCTTTACGGCATGTGGAATGATGGACAATTAATTAAATAAGAAAATACGATATTCGACTAAACAAATGTATTAATGACATGATATGATTTCATTTTATCAACAAGTTTTTTATTAAGTATTGTAGACATCGAATGAGAATAGGAACTAGGAGAAGGCTGATTTAATCTCGTCCTGTTTTCAAGTGAGACGTCATTTAAAACGAGGTTTATAATCAAAATGCAAACTACTATATTACATTTAACTTGGTCTGATCGACAACTTAAGGCGCAAAACAGAGGGGTTGAAATGTTACTTTTCACAATTATACCGGTCTGCTTTGTATCTTATTTAAATACTTTATAGTATAAACGTATTTTAATTGATAATGAATATACGTAACTTATCATAAACTAGAAAGACTTATTAATCAAGTATTCATGCTCCACTGTTTTCTCGTGCAACAGAACGGATTGACTCCAATTCATTAACAATGGAAATTGGTATATTTCAATCATTTTGATTGGTTGGTGATTGTGACTTACATGCTTGTTCCACTTGGTCAACAGAAAATGCATTTTACCTCAATTACACTGTTTGCTTTCTCGAAGAGAAAAAGTACACTCATTCACATACAGAAAGAGCAAAGCGACGAGCCGAGGAAATATCATGAGGGTTCAAATCCGTTCACCTTCCCTAAATCAAACTCTTGATGTGAATCTCGATCTGAACTCTACCATTTGGAATTTAAAACAAGAAATTCAGCAAAATCATCCTCAACATCCTCTACCTTCAAATCAGCGCATTATTTCCAGCGGTAAAATACTAGAGGACGACGATTCTTTAGAATCCATTTTAAAGAAGGTAAGAGTATAGAAAGCCTTTCTCTCTTTTTTTTTTTTTTTTTTTT
>VCJC01000007.1:29772-40209 GCA_024140195.1 Backusella luteola
TATATCTATCTTTGGCTTGTTTGCGTCCTTCCTTCCTGGCCCTTCTATTTTCGATTTCTTATTTTAAAATATGCTGTTGTATATTTATTTTTATAAATGACAGCAACTGCAATCAATGTTACTTACTGCAGGTGCCGGTGGTTCCACAATTCTCTTCATCGTTATTGGCGTCTTTTGTGTTCAGCGTTATCAACAGACAATCTACACTGCATGTGGTTTGATGGGATGTAATATCGTTGGTATGATCCTGTTACTTGTTATTCCTAAAACTCAAGTAAAATTGATTGGCTTCTACTTTGCATGGAGTTACTGTGCCGTGTATGTCTTGTTGATCACCTCCATCTCAAACAACGTATCTGGTTACACCAAGAAAATCTTTTACAACGGTGTCCTCATGGTCTTTTACACATTAGGTAATTATATTATTTCATTTTACTCGCTTTTTGTTAACAAACATATATTCAAATGTAGGTAACTTTGTCGGACCCTTGATGATGGGTACTGCCCCTTACGTCCCCGGTATGATTGGGTTCCTTGTTTGTAATTGCGTTGTAGTTGTCCTTTTGCTGGTTGCCAGATGGCGCATGTTGCTTGTCAACAAGCGTCGTCTGTTGTTATTAGCTCATACTTCAGGTGCCAGCATGGCTGCTAACTCCTATGTCCAGGATGATATTAGTGATGAGCAGGATCAAAACTTTATTTATTTGCTTTAATACCCTCTTTCTCTCGGCTTTTCTTTAATATCACACAATGTATACACATTATTTTATAAAGAATTAAATAATTTATATCATCTTCCCTTCATTTAATAATTACCACCAAAAAAAACAACATTCATTTTTCTAACAATGTTCCTTTCTTTCTTTCTTAAAGGATTTGCTTTTATAAATGTATAAAACTGCTATTCCTCTTGTAATATAAACTTTTTTTGTGCTACTTCTAACTTGTCGTACGGAGCAACTCTATCATATTTTCGTAGCCACATACTAAACTATATTTGCTTTTCACAAACATGGTATCACAAAGAAAGGGTGATACTTGTTTATGTCCGTACAAAATGTAACAGAATCAGTACGGCGAAAGAATTAAAAAGCACAAAATTTACAACGATTTATTATGGTGATGTTTGGAAAAAATAAAGAGTGTTTGTCATTTACTATTAAAATGGTATGTCGATATGACATTTACACAAGTCTTAAATAGGAATATTATAAATTTGATAATCTTTTCAATACTTAATCGTACACAGATATATTTTATCACGTGGATGCGGAATTAACGAAAAGTTTAATGTCAACTTGAAGTGCTACCTTTTCTTCTTCAAGGAAAATAGTTGGATCATAAAATATGACTAATGTTTTTATCAATAAAATCTATCGTTGGGAAGATTAAATGAGATAATGAACGAAATGAAAGTACTTTTATTTTTTCGAAAGACGGAAAATGTGGCTTCATATCCATGGCATTATCGACCCTATTTGTGTAAGTAATCACGGTCTTCTTTTTATTATATGTAACAATCTAATAACATCAATAATAGAGTATTTAAAATACTGGCCAATGGTATCATCAAGGATTTACCTGGAATGGTCCATACTATATTTTTATATTGTTTGTATACAGTAAAACCTGGAGTTTAATAGCTTGAATATGGATTGAAAATAGTGTTTTCAGTTTCTTAAAGGGTATTCAATCCATAATAAATGGGTGCTAATACTTCATTCAAAAAAGATCACTCCTGAAAATAATAAATCAATTATAATCATGAGACATTTTATTTTGTCTTTATTGTTTTCCTGCAGATTAACTATTGGTCTCTTTAAAGAAGATAACTGTTTATTTTTCGTTTTATAATGAAGACCAAATTATTTCTTGCTCTTTCTTTAAAAAAATGATCAAGATAGAATGAACGTAAACTTGTTTACTTTGGGAGTAAACTAAATAGTCAGGAAACAACATTGTTTTCATTGTTTTCATTGTTTGATTTACATGTAGTCTTAACCAGGTATTTACAATGATAGTAGTAGTGCTGTTAATGGCATTCATTTTCAATATATGATCAACTGCTTTAATTTTAAAGAGTAGAGACTGTGAACTCGTAAAATAAGAACTTGGATAAATCAACGCGTGAAGAAGAACGAGCTCCTTTGAAAGTGGAGAGTAAAAACACAACAGACAACGCGAATTTAATGGTTGAAGGGATGATAATACTAGACTCTATCGCGAGAAAGTGTAGGCATACATTCCAAGAAGCAAAAAAGGTGAAAGTAGTGAACCTGCAGTTGTCTGGTAAGAAATCACAAGAACTTTAAAGGTAGCAAACAGCTCATTTGTGAATTAGGTTTGAAGGGATTTTTGGTCTATATAAACATACAAGCTGTTTACAATAAAACCAGCTACCGATATCTGTTACTCTCGTAGTCTAAAAATGCACAAAATTCATTTGAAAATGGATAAAATCTAGCCAAGGAAATGCCCCAAGCTTTAGAAGAGATCTGCATAAAGGTGTACTTGTACCTTGCCAAAAAAAATTCATGCGTTTGCATTGTCTTACCAGACTAATTTCTAGCTGATTGGTAGCATGAGTATCTAATGGTTCCATTCAAAAACTATTCAAGGCTGTAAAATAAAAATAAAACAAAAAGTTCTTTTTTTTATTTTTTATTTCTCAAAAGAAATTGCGCTTTAATCTTTGCAAAAAGTACATACTAGTGTATAAACAGCATCGCTGTTATATCCAATGGACCTTTTTCTCTTTACATTGTATGGAAAGGAAATTGTTTGTAATACGCAGCTTGGCTTTACCATCACGTGCAAGCTCAACATGATTCTTTTCCCGAGTTTGCAAAAGATCATTTTTTTTGTTATTTGTTTATTCCATAATAAAGTGATGTGTGAAAAAAAAATTAATACAGTTCATTAAGATGATAATAAGAGTGAAAAATAATGTAATGTTAAAAAGGAATTCTACTCTTTAGATTCCTGATGCTCGACCTTCTGTCTCTTATTGCTACCCTCGCCTTCATCCAGCCTTTGCTTTAAATATGCATTCTCTTGTTGAACTCGATCCAACTCGACTTTCAGAATCTCAACCTGTCTGTTTAATTCATTGATAGCTTGGTCTGTAAGCAGCTTCTCCAGCGTCCATTTCTCCAAGGTCGACGACTCGTTTTCTTTTAACTGACGAATATAGGCGGCTGCACGGTGCAAAATAGACCCCTTATTCTTCTCGCAGCCGGGAACAATGCGGGCAATCTCGTTGATTCCTTCATTGATGGTCTCACGACGTCGACGCTCGACCTGTTTGTGGTTTTCACGGCGTAGACGATGCCATTCGTCAGAGCCTACTGAAGGCTTGAGGTCGTCTTTGTTTGCGATGGCTGTATCGGCCTTATTGGCCTCGGTTTCATTTGCAACAGTTTGTTGGGGCTGGGAAGGTGGTGTCTGTTGGTATTGGAGCTGTGGAGAGTTCTGTTGAGGAGGTTGTGGCTGTTGTGGTAAATGGTTTTGCTGCTGTATCTGGGTGGAGTGTTGTTGTGAGTGCTGCTGTGCCTGCTGCTGTGCAGCTGCTGTCAATGTATTCAAGTTACCAGCCATTCCAGCATGCTGCATAGATTGGTGCAGGGCTTGTAGTGAAGCAGTTTGTTCACGGGTGATGTTCCTGTTTGTATATATAAAGGATTAGAACTCTACTTGCTAAAAAAAAGAAGCTTGATAAATACCACATCTCATTTGAATTGTAATTTGGATTTATTGGAGTAGTATTATTAGTAGGCTTAGGTCCCTCCAGCTTGACTTCTTTTGTTTCAGGAGAAAGGGTTTTGTTTAACTATAAAAAAAGAATGTAAATGAAACGCGCACACGGCCAAGTGGCTCTCCCCTCTTTTCCAAATCTAACCTCTGTCATCTGTTGTTCTCCGGTGTATGCTTCTTTAGACATGTTTTGTTATGAATGTTATGTTTGAAAAAAAGGATTCTCTAGGTATAAAACATGATAAAGAAATAAGGGAAAAAAAGATATTAGTTTTTAACCTTTTTTTACAATAAGGTATATCATAAGCGTCTCTCTCTTCTCTCTCGCACACACACTCTCTCTTTATTTGAAAGGACCTTATTTTTATTTTTATTTTTATTTTTTTTGGTTCTCTTTTGCTCGTGACTTTGTGACGTTTCAAGGCTATCTCTCTCACTCACTCTCTTCTCTCTTCTTTCTTTCTTAACTCACCTGACTTGGGGGGTTGAGGGTGAAAAAGAAAAAGGCGCTGACCTGAGTCTGGCAAAAAAATTGAGTTTGTAATATATTTTTTTCACCAGAGTCACGCGGACGACGTTCGCTTGTTTGATTGGCTAATTCCTAATTAAGCAATTTGTATCTCATGTTCCTTTTTCAAAGAAAGGTACATTTGTTCTCCAAAAGTCTTTCAAAACTTATCTTAAAATGAAAGCAATGGATTTTTGGTTGGTATATTTCCTCAAGTGAATGTTTTTATATTATTATTACCTGGTTTAGTTGGCGATATATATAAGAGAATGGGAGAAAGCGATCTTGTTATTGTAAGCATGTTCTTTTCTTTTCTTTGCACTTCCCAAATTAGATTTCGGTAAAAACTTTCTTTTATATAGGATAAGTTTATATCTCATGATCAAAGTAGTGATATGGTGAATTGTACCAATAAAACAAAATGCTGAATTACAATGAAATCGAGCCTATGATTATAATAACACATTTTAATTTTAACTAACAGTAATCTTTCACCCTAAAGAAAGAGTAACTTTCTATTTGTCAGCAATTTCCATTTCTACTATTAGAATTTTAATAATAAAGAAGGAAGTGGTTTATCATCGGCATATTCACCTTTACTCACTACAGTCATGTTTTAATTACCTTGAATAATTCTACGTCATCTTTGACTTAGTTGAGTCGTCACTTTGTTATAGCAGTAGATATCAAGATAATATATTTTTTTTAAAAAAAATAACAAAAATGGTAAAAAAGCAGTACTTTCGGGTATATGTTAACAAGTGATTTTATGCAGATGTCTTCACAAAGTTAGTATACAAATGACCAAAGACAAAAGAAAGGGAGCTCATTGTTAAATTACATTAAATATGTCTTCAACCAAATCAAACCTCTAGCAATATGCTAAAATGTGGTTATGGTAGATGCTGTTTCATTATTAAAGAAAAGTCTTTAACAGGTGACTTTATATGTATATATAGTTACAGATAGAGAGAGAGAGAGAGAGAGAGAGATTAACAATCTTATCAGAAGTATAATCCATAATAAATACCGCATAAAAATGTCTTCAATTTTGTTATTACCCCTGTTCTTGATATGTTCACAAAGAATCAACACTCGGGTTGTTGATAAGTCCTGTAAAAAATATTATGTGTCATCGGACCAATAAGGTGAGATCCAGACTTGCAGAAATGACTTTTGCATGCGAGCTTCATTTTATTGCTGAAATCGTAGTCATGTCATAATGATGGCTCTAGAGATACTACGCAATTCAGAGACTTGGCACTGCAAGTACGATAAAACACATATACATCTTTATTTTTTAAACTCAAGCACATGATTCGTTTAAAAGCTTAGTTGCCAAGAATACCAAGTTTATATAGGTATGTGTGGTTCTTTCTTCTCTCTTCTGACTTTTTTTTCTTGTCACACATACAAAAACTCCCCCCCCCACCTTTTTTTAATACACCTCTATTTTTTTTTTCATTCCGATTTTGCTTCTTTTCTTCTTTAACACAAAAATATTTAAAAAAAATGGGTGTCTTTGACGAAATTAAATCTAAAAACTTTTCACTTTACGGACAATGGTAAGATAGATATATATATATATATTATACATTCTTTACTAAAGTAAATGGAATTAGGTTCGGTATTGCATCTATCATTTGTAAGTAAAAAAAAGGAGGGTGTATTTTGAAGCGTATATTCACGTTGGGGCATTTAGTGCTGATTGCATTGGGTATCGTTAACTTCTTGAGTCATGTTGTATTTGCTATTGTTGGATGGTAAGCATATATATATGGAGTCTTTGTGCACAGGAATTAACACCATTTCTCTATAGGGTGATTGCTCTTATTCTTGTATTTGTCGAAGTACCACTTTGTATGAAGGTAAAGAGGATAAACGGTTAAAAAAACATGTTATTTATATTTCCATTGTTCATATAGTTCTGTCCTACAAGTCCCAAATTGTAATGTTATTGTGTTTTTTATTTTACGAGAGAAGAAGCTTCTGCTTCTGCTTCTGTTATTATAGATTAGTGGAGGTAGAGAACTAACCAAAATATCCTGTTTATAGTGATGGCTTTATTGCTTATTTTGAAAACTGTTATTTCCGTGCAATTCTTTATCTTGTGTAAGTGTTCAAAGGAAAGGGAAAATGCGTGTCTATATATTCTGTTCTTACTAAATACATGTATTAGTTTTGCTGTTGTCATGTTCTTATCCAACTTGCTCGGCGCCGGCCCTCTTATTGCTGCCGCTGTTTGTCTTTTGTTGGGTGCCATCTGTTACGGTAAAGTATAAAAAGCGCGTTTCTGTGTGTAACATGTATTGGGGCTGATAAAAATGCATTTCTTTTTAGGTGTTGCTGCTTTTAAGGGACAATCATTTGCTAGTTCAAAGTAAGTTCTTGTTATTGTTCTTTTTTTTTGCACAAAAAAAAGTGGGATAAGAAGGAGAGTTCTAATACATTCATTTTTAGGCTTCTTGGTGGCACCGGTGTGGATAATGTTGTTTAAATAAGAGTTAAACAAGAAAAAAAAAAGAATTATGATAAATAATACCGCTGTATAAATAAATTTATTAAACATGTAATAAAATACACATTCCTCTTACTTATTACAATGATGGTGAATAAAATAATACAACTCTTCTAATGTGAATGTGCGTGTGAGATTATTGCTTACTGACATCAGTTTATATCATTTTCTTATCATACCATCGTACATATATCCAGTTGCTGTCGTACAAATGTCAAACAAATCTAACGTTTATATGGGCAAAAGAAAGAGGTAGACACATTTTTACATTTCAGATTGAAAAGAAGGTCAGAATAAACAACAAAAAGAAAGTGCCTTTATTTTTATTTTTCTATTTTTCTATTTTTTATTTACAGTTTATACATAAACAGGAAAAGAAAAGCGAACTAAAAACTGGGAAACTGGAATTTAATCTTCCTTTTGAACCTTAACTTGGCGACACACAGTTTTTTATTTTACCTTTCAGGGGAATAAGTTTCAACCGTTTTTCAAAATTGATGTATTTATGATTTATGATGAGATTTTTGCATGATAAACAGAGTGGAAGGCTATTTTGAAACAAATAAGTGGTTGAACCTTTTCACGAATGTTCTTTGTTGCGGAAAATCGTATTTTTTTTCTCAAAGTAAATGAATTTGGTCTTGAGGTTAATTTCTTAAGGTCTCTATTTTTTTTTATTTAGTTACAAGAAGGTATTTTTTAAATAAAGTAGACTCTGGCTGAGGCTACCGAGTTTGTTGATAATGTCGCACGCACTCTCAAACAAAAAACAGGAGGTCAAAGATTTCATACAGTTTACAGGGTGTTGAGCGAAACCATCAAGGGATTTCGTTAAAAGAATTAGATAATCAACTTTAAAAAACATAACAGAATAAATAACCAATAGCAATTCACCCTAAATATCAAAGAAGGAAAAAGGCCATTTTTTTTCTTCTCTTTAAAGATCTTAGTGTCAGCCATGGAAGCGTGTAACATCAGGGTGATGGATCGATTTTCAGTCTCTTGGACCATTTTTTTAGCTCCAAAGTCAAATCTGATCAAGTGTAATATTAAAGCATACTATCGAAAGGAATGAAGCTTAACCAAGTTAGACAAGTAGCTAAAACCAGCCTCTTTTATACGACACTTGACGTGTATATTTCAAGTCAAAACCAAAGTTACTCGGTCAAGGCCTTTCTCTTTACACCAAATATAGTGAGATGTTATCCTTTTCGTTTCGGATCCAACAGCATTTAATATTTTTCATTTCTAAATCAAATAAATAAATATAGTTAATCGATGCATGGCGTATTTTCCCGTTTAAAGCATAAAACTGACACAGAAGGGGTGTGTGCGTGCCCACCATGCTTATTTGTTGTTTATATAAACTATCAATTGTTGCTTATTTGTTTGTTTATATAATAATAAAAAGAGTGATACATTTGCTAAAGTTCCTGAGTGTAAGACAAACAAATAAACAAAACGAGACTCTAACTCATTGACAAATAGAGTCATAACACCTTATGATGTGTGTTGATAACAAAATAATAATAATAAAATACCAATAACGACTAATGATCACAGCGTATAAATGAAATGGGGTGACTATGAGAATCACTGCTTGATTTAAAAGGACATAAATCCATTTATTAATTTTAATAGTCATTTATACGCTGTAACGATATTAAATAGCGATGATGATGTTATATGTGTAATAGTATTGTATCAATGGTTATTAAATAAACAAACAAATAGTAAAATGATTCATTTTATTTTAATGCTTTGGCCCAGATATCCTCAGATGATGAATATGAATCATTTATTTGGCCTAACGTCTTCTGGGCATCTTGACGCAGCCATGGCGCTTTAACTCATAGCAAAACAAAAACAAAAGACTTTTATTATTATTTCAAAAGATGTTCAAAAAAGAAGCATTTGTAATTAATATAATTTATACGTTCGGCTGTAGAAAGGCCTGCACCAACGTGCATCGCTTATTTTTTTTTTAGTGAATAGAGCGAGAGGAGTGCGAGCGGTCCGCTCACCTCCTTTTCTCTTCCTTTTCTTGCTTACTTTTTTAAACAAAAAAACTAAAGAATAAATGGCAAACAAGATTGAATCAGACACTGTCACGATTGAACAATCTTCTTATAAAGTGACATCACCTCATTGCATTGAGCAGCAGTACGCTAGAAGTGACATTACAGCAGATTCAGACGCACCATCTTACTCATCTCGCTCGGATAACGACAAGCATGGGAAATCACCAGTGAATAAAAAGGAAAAGATGAGCCCGTATCAGCTTTTTAGACAACATTACACAAGATTTTCTACTTCCTTCATGCTGGAGAATAAGGCAGCTACCGCCAGAGATCATTTAGGTAAGTGTTTCTGGGGGAGATTGTTTTGAGAATATAAAGACAAAAACTCCGTCCACAGAAACCCCCTTAATTTTAAGGGGTTAATGTTATATATGGATAGTCACTCATTATTATACAATAATAGCAAATGAAAGAACTTTCTTGGCATGGATTAGAACTTCTTTAACATTAATCACGGTTGGAGTGGGTAAATTTCAATACATCCAGATTTAGTAGTTGACGACTAACGTAAATACTTTGATAGCAATCACACAACTCTACCATTTAACACCAAAGGATAGTCCAGCTGGTGTTCCTCATGAAAAATCGGGAAAATCAATCGGTGCTGCGTTTGTGATATTTAGTATTTTATTTTTATACTTTGCCAATGCACGCTATTTTCATACTCAACAGGCCATGACAAGAGGCCAGTTCCCTGCTAGTCGAGGTGCCATCTTGTTTGGTTCTGCTTGTATTTGTGGTGTTTTACTCGCCATGTTTATTGTTATTTTATTGGATTTAAAGTAGTTTGCATATATATATTTTATATTATAGTATATATAATATATATTCTTATTTTTATTATAAATATAAATACATGTTTGTGTTTGTGTTCTATAAAACACAATTTCTAAATACGTTGGTTTTACTTTAAAAAGAAATAATATTCATTAACGCCATGACCTTGGTGTACAAGCAACCTTTTTTTTAAAAAAAAAAAATACACATGGATATCTTAAATCTAACATCACTATCAACATAGAGTATTACACTACGCCACCTATTAACTAATAATAATAAACAACAATGTCATTTTTTCTGATATGGAATTGATATACTTTAGGATTAGATCATGATGATATTAAAACGAGTACACTTTGGGGTAGACTAAAGCAAATCAGAAGGAAGCTTAAAAAAGAAATTTTCTATTGACAATCTGATATATCATAGCGTCTTTTTTTTGTTAATAAAAAGTGCATACAAATGGACTGTGTAATAAACGTGTGAAGTTATAATCAAGTGATCTACTTTACTTTGACACTTTTGAATGACAATACACATCACATTTGATGTAAACACTTTTTTTTTTAATTTAATATTAAAGTTAATAATTTCAAATACAACTTACACATTTTACCTTTATATTCTACTTCCAAGAGAGAATGGAAGTGAGAATAAATCTCACGAGATAATATAATCAAATATTATAAAAATAATAATCTAGCGCGGGAATCGTCTTTATGGAAATCCGTTCCGAGTCTAGAAAACGAGTGTACTTTCAAATCAGCATCAGTCTCTTTTTTTTTTCTTTTTTTTTT
>VCJC01000715.1:0-15300 GCA_024140195.1 Backusella luteola
TTTAACCCCAGAAAAATTTGCCCCATAAGAGCCCATAAGAGCCCATAAGCTTTCTAGAGTGATAGTAAACAAGAATATTCAAAACGATGTTGCTATATTTTTTGTATACAAGACCGTTCTATTTTTTTCCTAAAGATTTTTTTTACTGTGGAGTTTGTGCAACGACCCTCATAAATATAACAGTAATTGAAAGTAAACCAAGTCAAATAAACTTGCTATCAACAAGAATATATATGTATATATTCTACCAGCTAAGAAGAGAGAAGAAGAGGAGATGCGACAAACAGGATTCGTTTTCTTGGACCCTTTGCTCTTTTGTATTTCAATGCTATTTTAAATATTTTGGCTTATATCCCCTCTTTTCTATTCATATTTTATATATATGCATGTATACAGTGCTAATGAATATGATGTAAAAATTAGGTAAATGTATGTGCGAAGCGGATATTGAGCATACAACTAACTTAATCTTAATTATTACCTTGAGAAAACAGGGCGGAAAATGGATCTTATTATCTTGGAGATGCAAAACGATTCACTTATACTGTAACGGTATCAGTGGCATCCAGGATGAGTTGATTTGATTGTATAAAATTATAATAAAGGAGGGAAAAATTTAGCACATGCATTTTAACTGTCAACATTTTATCTAATGTCTTACCCGAAGTATAGCTCTCTGGAAGAGCAGGCATCTCACCTGAAAGCGACCGTCCGCGCATCGTGTACAGATGGCGGTGGCATTTGACAGTACTTGGCTAACGAGGGAGACTTGAGAAAAGTGGCCTACGCTCAAACCACTTTAATAAAAGGCCCTTTCATCCATATCATTGACAAAAAAGTTATACATACCTTTTTCTTGTAGGTTTTTTAACTTTTTGCGGCACACACTACCCAAGTGTTGTTGGTATATTGTTTTGTCTTTGTCCCATGTCCCAACAATACTTACGATGATTTGTAGCTACAAGTCCCCCCCCCGGATGCGTCAGTCCACGCGTCGATCCTGAGAGAGTTGTGGAAGAGGCGTAAAGAAAAAGAGAAAATGATTTATCCGCACTTTTGTGATTAAAAAAAAGTTATCACTTTTAATTCGCGAATTGGACACGTCAAAAATTAAAACGCAAAAAAACAGACAAAAATCACGAAACAAAATTAGTATGGCGAATGAATTAAGCACACGGAGACACGCTATTAAAGAAAGAATACAGCTCGAATTCCCAAGATCTAGGCTACATAGTCTCTAATAAGTTCATAACAAAATGTATTTGCTTGGGGGTGCTTCTAATGGTGGCTTACTAGTGTGAAATAGCAATGCGCTATTGTTAACAAATTAACTCTCCCTCCTTTAATTGGTTTATTATTATCTCTTAAGTCGCAAATTTCATGTGTACTGTTTTTTATTATTCTCATACATATTTAAGTAAAACAGATTTTATCCTCCATTCTAAATCTGGTTTTTTATACTTGAGTACATCGTCTATTTCCATCCAAACCCATTTAAATGTTATATCAATTTTAGGATGACTAGATCAGGAAAAAAGCTACCTATAATTACTGCTGCTATTGCTGATTCTACTTGTCTTAAATTGATGGCCGATTCCAATGTTATCGCTAATTCATCCCCTCTACTTATGCTCTTGACCGCCTTGAACCAACATCTTAATTTTTATCCACGTGTTTCCGATGAGTAAGCTAACTTGCACAAAATCCAAGGTTTTGATCTTTCAAGTCCCTTCTCTATATATACATCGGCTTGGCAAACTTCATAACTCACTTATTGTATTTCTGCTTGATAAGCCTCTGATTCTGAGATCACAAAACATAACTTTTTCTACCTCCCTGCTTTCCTTGACTCATATTAATAGGTGTTCTCGTCTTCAACATCCCTTTTCGATGTGTAGACGTGCAGTTGTCATAAACATCTGCATCCGCTTTAAATTGTGGTATATTATTGTTACGAATACTTAATTACCCTTCATAAAACCCAACTGATCTGTTACATCTCGCTTTATTATACATGAATATATATTTGGTGTGATCCCACATAATGTGATACGTGTTTTATTACCATAAAAAAATAGAGATATTTATATCTCTAACAAATGAGTCTGTTAGACATCAGTTATTATAAATCAAGAATTGTATTTTATTTATTCATTTTAAATATACTTTATTAATTCTTTAAAAATTCAATAGCCTTTTTCACAAACATTCCCTTCTTTTCTTTTGTGGATTTTGGGTCGAAGTAAGGAAATGTTACACCAAAACGCAAAGTTGCAATTCCAGATAAATCAATGGCGATTGCCGAAACTTTGTCTCGGCAGCCGGTTTGTTCACGCACTTTACGAAGAGGGCACTTCGGATTTGAACAGTAGAATGAACCATTTACCTCTTTTATTTTACCCTGATCGTCTTTTTTCAAAGGGTGTAGTAGCTTCTTGAAACAGCATATACAAGTCCGGGACGAGTTGTGTTCATTAGTAATGGCAACAGTCGAATATAAGCTGTGTTTGGTAGGCTTCCATTTGCCACCGTATTTCAGATGCCCTTTGATGGGAGAGTTAACCCCGTACCCACGATCTCCAACCAACATGATCAGTCTGCTTGATTTGTTGCATGAAGCATATCTACGTTCCTTGGAGCAGATTGTGTCGTAAAATCGTCTTTTATTTAAGGTGCACTTGTAATTCTTTTGTACGCGCTTTTTAGAATAGTAAAAAGCTCTGTGTAGTTCTCGTCCTTCCACACGGGACTGGTACCATGCATTGAGATCATCCGTATTTTCGCATGCCAAAGGATTAACGTCAACACACTTGTTTTCAAACTGTTGCAATGCCTTTCCTTCACCATGTTTTAACTCCTTTTCTAATCCTCTGGCTAATTTGTTTGCTTCCGATCCTCTTGCCAGATCTCTTGAAAAAATAACAAATGGTTTTATCTGACTTGAAGGCAAACGCTCCACTGAACAATTAACATCGTGCTTCTCTATTATACATTGATATTATTATATTGACAAAATATCTAACTGATATATATTCATACCTGCCCAAGAAGGATCTTCTTGATCCAGATAGGATTTCAATGCGGATTTAAAGTCGTTGATGCAAACGCTTACTGTTTCAGTCATTTTAACGAGGCCATTGTCAACTCCGCAAAAGTCGATATCTCCGGATTCAAGCAAACTCTAGTCAATTTTGATGTCTTCAGCTCTGGCCATGCACTTGTAATTCTCTTTCGTGACAATAGTAGTGACTCGCTCTTCATGATCTTCAAAGTTGGGTTCCTCGCTTCGTTTTTCTTGTCGCAAGGCACGCAAATTCATCTTGGCAATTTGAAGTCTTTCTTTTGTTTGCTGAATCTTTAAACAAACTGCATCTCGTTTCTCTTTCCATTCATTGACAAGTGTGATTGTATCATTATTTTGGCGTTCTTGGTCAGCTGTAAGTTCTTTGCCGCGAATCCATTCTTTCTTGGCTTCTCGGATGTTATTCTCAGAAAATAACTGTTTGCGCTCAGCAATCAAATCCTTTGCCATTTTATTCTCTGCATCAACTTCTCCTTGCTTCAAAGCAATCCTATAATCCAATTCCAATTCCTTGTCGCTCTTTGCATTTTTTTTCTTTTCGACCGTACTAGGAGTCGCTTTTCTGGCTGCGTCAAGATGTTTACTGATCGGAGTTCCAACCAACTGGATCGTTTTCATTCCAGGAAGCACCTTCATAATATGACCAAATTTGATTTTGTGTTCATTGCAGACGTCATTCACTTTCTTGGCATCAAAAAATGAGAAAAAAACAGCGTCCTTTGACTGAAGAGCCTCTACTACTGATTTAATCACCCGTTCATCGTAGTCAAATAAATCCATTGGTTTCTGTAAGGAACGTGCACCAAATAAGCCAAATAATTGATCGACATCCAATACCAGAGCATTTAATGTATTTATCTTTGGTACGATGAATGGTTTCTTTTGAAATTTCTTGAAATACGTGAGCTGAAAAATCGTGTTTGCCATCAACAAGAAAGGAATTTGATACACTGGTTTGAAAAAGTTGGATTTGGTGGGTATATATTTCAACAATAAATTCGCGATAAACAAGCAGTGCCTGATTTCACCATCATCAACGTTTGGAAATTCCTTCTTCAAGTGCTTTTCCGTGGCTTCTTTTCCGTCGTAATTAAATATTAGTCGTCGTATGGCTTGTCTAAGATCTACTAGGCGCTGTTTCGAAACATCTGCTGTTGTTACCTTTGAAGCACTGGTGTCTTTTACATCTTCCATCTCCGAATCTTCGCTAGAAGCAGTCTCTCTTGAATTAAATCTTTCCTTCTAAAAGAAACGTATTATTTAGAATATTATTAATATAAGACAGGATTTATATGGAAGGATATTTACCTCCTTTTTTAAAGATTCTGCTAGTGCCTTGATTTTTTTGTACGACGTGATGCTTTTTCACTCCATAGCTGCACTTGTTTGTTAGCATCGTTGGTTTCTTCTTCTGTTTCAACAATATCTGCCTTTTCCGAAAAATAATCCACCTTTTGAAGGTATTTATGTTGTTTGGACTGCTGTTTTAAAAAGATGCCTCTTAATCTATTTCGTGATTTCGGATTGTTGGTAGGGTCATGTGTGTCTGAGGAAGCAGCTTCGGCCGCCTTTTTCTTTTCAAATGACTCCATTCGATGTTTTTCTAAGTTTGGTGCGAGTTTGACCAACAAAAGAGTGCCAATAACATTGTCGATCGTTTTAGATATTCTTTTTTTGTTTGACCACATGTTCTCGAAGTTCGTCTTGTACATTGAAAAGCTTTTTTTCACGACAGCAGCGTTTGCGGTATATGCGGTGTGGTATTGTCTGGGAAGTACTTTTGCGAGTGCTTTATGGCAAGGATGATTTTCAAGTGAGGAAGGGGTAATTCCTTTGGGACCAAAATATGTAGAATGAATGAGTTGTAGATGAGGTTCTGTGAAGAGAGTGTTGAAGTCACGAACTTCTGAGCCACTGAACGCGTCTAAGTTAAGAGGAGGTGGGAGATGCGCTACGTTATCTGATTTATACATCGGTGGAAGTAAATCAGCAACATTTATACCGTTTTTTGGAAGAAAATCAACACCTTCATTAGTTTTCACAAATGTATGCGATTTGAGCAATGTGATAATTTTCATGACTTGGACGCTGAAGTCTTTAATATAATCGCTTGACGAATTGATTGTCTGCTCTAAAGTACGGATAAAGTGATTTCTGATGTCTTCGCTAATATCATCTCGAAGAAGTGGATAAAAGAGAGTGCTGCACGTTCTGTGTTGTTCTTTGAGTGTATCGTCATCAATCACTGACTGATCATCAGTGGTAGTCTGGCTAGATGATGTTGATGCATCGTCTGGCGTTAATTGGATCTGGCTTGAAGAAGATGATGCATTGTCTGGCGTTAATCCCGTGTCTTGATGCTTTAGAACAGCTTTACCCTTTCCCTTTTTTCCGGTGATGTATTCATACTCGTCGGAAATAGCGTCAAAGTTCGAGTCGACATAGTCATTCCATAAAGTCAATGTCACTCTTCCATCTTTGCCACCCATGCTTAAAAGTAACTTGTCCAGTGTCCCTCCCACTACGCCTTCTGAATCTTCGGCTTTTGATACTACTCCTCTCGGGGTCGTTTCTTTTATTTTTTCTTTAATTACTGGGAGGTCTTCCTCTGAATGAGTTTGAGCAATATGACGTCTAATGCAAGCGTTAAATTGAGAATCCAGAGCTCTTAGTAGACTTTGTTTTGTTTCGTCGCTCAATCGTTCAGTAGAATGTGCTCTTTTTTGTCCTTTTGGTTTCCATTGAGGAGGTTTATTTTGCTCCTCTGTCTCTGTTGAGTATACTAATCTTTGTGGTTTTTTTTCATGTTTCATTTTGAAGTATAAGAAGAAGAAGAAGAAGAAAAAGGATGATATGTTAAAATGTTTGAGAAGGGAAAGCAGAAAGAGGTAATGATTTCTGCTGTGGCCGCCAATATGTATTACATCAATCAAAAAATAAGCATATTCATAAATCAAAAAAAGGGTACTTGTATTTTTTAAGAAAAAAGGAAAAATATATAGTCAAACAATATTCACATTTGGTAGCATTCTCGAAATAACATTTGATCATCAATGTTTATGATCCGAATTAGAGTTCACTACTAGGTATGAACTGTGACACAATGAATATACACCATTAATTGATTAAGGCATGATTGTAAATGAAAGAGGAACATTGCAATATATCGTCGATGATTTGAAAGTAAATTCAGATGATAGTATTATGTATTATTTTAATTCATTTGATCCACATACTATCTGTCATGATTTTTATGCATTTGATCGATGATTGTTACACTGCTTTTATTGTTTATCACAAATACATTTCTTTTATTAATTTTTAAACTTCTTGATTGATTTTAGCTAATGATTTGGCGAAGCATCGCTATTCTTCCGTAATATTGACAAGCTTGAATAAGAAAAATATATTAAATAGGTGATGAGTGGCTATCAATACACATTATTTTGGACAGAATAGGCAGCGTAAGTAAATGTTAAAAGACTGGTTGGACGAACAAAGAATGTTATTTTTAGATTTAAAAAAATACACCCCTCGTTTTCATTTTCAGTTTCTTATAATAAACAATAGACCAGCACTTCTAATGGAACCCATTACCACCATTAGTGTTATACATACCTACCACCTTTACAGCCCCACTACTTCTTAATGAGCGAATACAACTCTTATATTTATTGTTTAACACATTCTTTATTATATGCAACTATTCAATAAACCATAACACACCTAGAGCAACCCCTAATCGATTGCTGGTCCGTCTAAGTAACCTACCATTCTGTCCCATTGACCCCTTTTGCAGGCTAATATTCCACTTACCAGCACCCAGAGGTAGCGAGTCGGGTGACTGCTGCTTTGGCTTACTATCCTTGGCCGGTTTGAATGGTATCTCTCGGTTGGTATAATTCTGGTCGACTTCCTACTTTGAAGTCTTCGATTAATGATTGAAAAATATCAGGATCCCCTTCATAAAAAAGAATCTTAAGATGTGCCATTATTTCCCTTCTCAAGACACGGTCATCTGCAGGAACGCCAGTATTAGACTTGACCTTCAGTGCAAGTTGGCGGTCTCACGCTTGACTTACATGGAATTAGCAATACTGAATTGTACACCCAGGAAAGATGTCACGGATGGCAGTGAGCTCAGCATGACTACAATCGATTGTGATCTGTTGAGGTTCAACAATGAATGAATGACTGCTCTTTCAAGAACTACAGTCACTGGGTGATCGCTCCAATGGTTTGGTATATTGGTGAACATGCATGCTGCTGGAAAACCACACTCAATGTCATCATAACGTATGTCAATATAATACATGATAACAAAAGATTGAGCACATATACCATAGTCTAGACACATAGAGGCTGCACTGGAAAATTTCTGTTGCTGCAGCTGAGAGAGGAAACCAAAGGCAAAAAGTGAAATATCAGAAGAATAAAGTTGAGGGTTACCTCTGTAAATGGAATACCCACTTGGTTGAAGCTTGTTGTCTACCCAGATATTAACAGAAGTCATATCACATTCATGGAATTGGTACAACCTGGTCTTGATCTGTATAGATTTGTATTAATACCTTGCTTTATACCATAACACAATAAATAAATAAAAACAAATTTTTCTCATTCTGTTGTACACATCATTATAGTTTACACGACGTTCACTCGATCTACCAAATTGATCTATATAGCGAGACATGCTGGCACGGACACCGCGAGTGGCCTGTACACCGGATTCTAGTTGTCGGTCGATTTCAATAAGACTGCGACGAGAGAGCGGGAGAAAACGAAGATCGTTAAGTCTATCACCAGGAACGTGCTCGCGATGCTCGCCTTCAATCTCAAAAATAAAGATATCAGAGCGCGAAACCAGGCAAGTGATTCTCAATTTGGCAGGGCAGTTACACTTCTTTGACTTTTTCTGCACAGGACGGTCACTGGTGGCTGTAGCCTTGGAGTCATAGCTACCACTGCGGTGGCAAAGTCTTGTTTCGCTAAACAACAAACGCTGTCTGGTACCTTGGGCACGCTCTATTACCTCAGGGGTAATGGGGTAGTCGAATTTATTAAGATTCTTCTTAATCCAGGAAAGGGAACAGGCTTCATTCACGCCCTTCAAACATGCTTCCCACTGGTTTGCAGGAACTCCGATAGTGCCGAAGGTCATCACTCCTGGTATCGAGGAAGGCACAAGAGCCTCGTGAATCTCGCTTAAAGAATGAACGCGTTCAGATCCAAAGCTGTTGGTAATGTTAATAGTAGACATGTTAAATGTTTTCAAAAATAACGATAGTCAATAAAGATGAATAATGCGATTACGCCAGGAGCACACATCCTGAAAAAGGACTGAGAAAAGATTTGCAGTCACAGGCTATAAATATATGGTCACTTTTTTTTTGAAGAATTATTATAATATCATATAATATTCTAATGTGCATATTGAAAAAAAAAAAGCTTACTGTTAAAAACTATTTTTCTATTGCCATTAAGTTAGACTAAGGCAAAACTAGAGCTGTTCTTGTTCTAAACGTAAGATATTAAGACGAATGAACCTTTTTAGCTACTTCTTAGTTATTTTGAAAGCCTTGGGAAGAAATCTCTATTGGGTTATGCATGTTTATTGTTTGTTTGTGGCCATGAGATCCAAAGTCATGATACTGATAGAAAATTTACTTTAGCATAAATTTAAAGAAATATGTATCACTCAAGGTACACTTTATGTCATTGTTTTTTTCCCATTTTTCCACTTTGAAATCCGAATAATTGGCCGAACAAAAACATTTTAGTACACTAAGCCACGGTGTTGAAAGTACTTTTTTTTCTGGGAGGCTCAGTTTTCATTGTATTGTTTGTTTTGATAGATGTTTAGGAGACGAAGATAATTTATGTTCTTGTATTATTAAACGCATAATGTCCAAATATAATTGGCAATTATCGCAATAAAAAAAACATTAAGGGTTTTTAGGATGTGATGCATCTCATCTGAAAAACATTTTAGGCGAGGTGGTTTAGGTATTTAAAAATAGCACAGGGTTATTGTTTATGAATGAAAACAGCTCTTCTATTAACACAATTATAATGAAAAAATTTATTAATAAATGTATGAATAGATTGTTCATCAAATTTCAATAGCCAACGACATACTCGTTAAGAAGTGGCATTAGACATGTCACACTTCCATATAGTGGAAGTAAACTTAGTCTTATCTTTAGCAACAACTACTGAAGAGAAAACAATCAGAATATAACATCCAGTGAATGATATTAGATTAAGTGGTTAGGTTTATACTTTTGCTGACTTGATTATTTTAGCCTTGTGCTCACCTTGCTGTATTTTTTTTGTGCTTCAGCTATCAGCTATCGTCTTATTGTTTATTTTATTTTATTATACATAATATATTAAAAAAATTAAATATTTAAGCCCAATGTCATCAGTAAATATTAGGGGGTTTCAATAGCTTTTTAATTTTTCTCATGAGAATTTTTTTCTGGTCTTCAAAATCGTTGATCAGAAAATCTTCTCATCTCAACTTTTTGCTTAACACTGTCTATTGGCGGAAATATTTTTTCCGAAGTTGAGAAATCTTTTTGAGAAAAAAATAAAAAGCTATTGAAACCCCCTATTATCCACATTCTAAAGTGGTGCTATGTTTACATTACCTATTTATATTAATTCTCATTATTATAAAAAAAATAGACTTTTCAAATGCAACGAAGATGTCCCATTTTTTTTTAAAAAAAAACTGCTCCATTTATTGCTGAGATCAAGTTTATGAATGGCTTAGACATACTATGAATATTCCCAGTGATATAATCGCTTCAGGAATGTTATCAAGGCATGTGCTCAAGGGGGTGGGATACACTTTCCATCAAAATACATAAGTGCATTTGTTTTGTTTTTTATTCTATTCAAAGGACTATAAAGTTTCAAAAATATATGATCGTATTTACTTTGACTTTCTTTTTGATGTGGTGTTACATATATCTTATCGGCATGGATATACCACCAAAAAGGATAAGAGCTTTTGTCATGTGGTTACCTTATTTTTTTTATCATCGTCTTGTTTACCACTTTTGTTTTCTCCATATCAGATAAGACAGATAAAGAGGGCTCCTCTATGTTATTATGTTCTTAGATCACTTGATTATAGGACTGATGTTATTAGAGCAAAGTCCAGAGAATGTATTAGATTACTGTTAATCATTTAATGATACACTGAGGAGAGAAATTAATACTCTCTAATGGTCTGTTTCATTATTTAAGTAGCTGGGCTATTAACTGAGGGAACCCTTTGAGATACAGATCTAATATTGATTTTGCTTTCTCATTTATTCCACTTTATTAAATATATTGAAATAATGTGGGTTTGAGCATGATATGGAAAAAAATGTTTGCACTTCCAATTATTTTTTTTTTTTGCGTGCTCTGATTATTTTTTTTTGCGCATGTTGAATATAATTTTTGCATGCTGTGATTTCATTTTTGTGTACTCTTTTTTCCAATATTTTCGTCGACCAGAGCACTGCTTCGACCTCTTATTTCAACAATGATTAAGAATTGGGCAGGTGTTTTCGTTAATGATGATATTTTAATGTTAAATCAGTGAGCTTAAAAAGAAAAACAAGAAAATAAGAGTACGCAAAAATGAAATCACAGCACGCAAAAATTATATTCAACATGCGCAAAAAAAAATAATCAGAGCACGCAGCCAATTAATTTTCTTTCACATGATCAATAAAGCTTTCACTTAAGTACAAAAAAAAATCCATTGGAGTGGTTGGGTCTGTTTCATTCGATTCGACCAGAGCGTTTACACTCTGGGGATCGGGCATGGATATTGGTGGTACAAAGGATGCCTTCCGTTTTGTCTATCTGGCGCTCTCAGCAAAAGGGTCCATTGAAGTGACTGTAAAATCGCATTCTGCATTTGCCTCATGCGCCAAAGCAGGCATTATGCTGCGTGAAAACCTTTCTCCTTCCTCTCCTTTCGTCATGCTTGGTCTTTCGCCGGCCGATGGTATTTTTGTTCAGGCAAGACAATTTAATGAAACCCAGCTTTTTATTAAACGCAAATTATTACCTCCTTATCGACTGCGCCTTATTCGAAAAGGGGATAAGTGGATGACTCAAATTGCTACCCAACAGCAAAACCTGTGGGAAACATTAGCTGAAAATACAATAAGTATGGCACGAGATGTTTGCTTGGGTTTGGCTGTCACAAGTTGTGACCAATCCGTTGCAAAATTGCTCCTGTCCCATATAAATAAAACATAAACAACGGGGGGTTGTGTGTTCTCAATAAACAATGGTACACATAATTGTTATATTAAAACTTACGGGGTGAACATAGGCACTACTGTAACGTACAAAACTCGTAGTACCAATGAAGTAAACATTTTGATCACTACCACTATTTATTTCATTGACTGCATCTTGAGATTCTTTATAAAGAAGACCCAAAGGTTCCGATAAAACAAGCACTGCATATTTTGGGTAATATGAACGAATTCGATTTAAAAGATGAATGAGTCGACCAGAATAAACCGCTTTGTACTTATCATAAGCGCCTAATAGCACGACAACGGCAGCAGGCTCAGTATAACGGCTTTGATCTGAAGACCAGCGAAAATATTCTGTTTCCATACCGAATACATTATCATGATCCATGAGCCATGCGCCAGGAAAGGCAATTTGACTCCTTTCTATTTGTAGCAGACCGGATATAGTCCAAGGAAAACTGGTCATAATTGATTTAGAGGTTCCAAGTCCAAGAGTTAGATTATGCCCTACAAATTATACAAGTTCTGGTGGTTTTTTTGCTGGTTATTTTGGTCAAGCTTCACTATTGTCGTTAATAATAGAGAATCGAGCCATATCGTATCCTTATTGATGTCAGTTACTGAAATAATGTTGGCATCATTGGTTTCAATAGGTAATGTACCGTTTGTCTTGACCTCGGAAGGAGGGGTATCATTCAACTGGATAAGTAACCTGGTTGGCTTGTTCAATTTTAAGACGATTTGAGTATTTCCCTGAATGTTTGCTTTAAAGTAACCTCCAGGCCAAATATTTGCGCTTTGATTTGTATATTTCCAACGACCAAAATAGTGGATGCTTTTATCATCGTATCTTATTACCTGGGTTCTACAGAACCCAAGTAACAGAGAGAAATATAAGAGTATTTTCAAAAAATTAGTATGCATTACAGCAAAAAAAGATTTTTTAAAAAAATGAACGCACTTTTTACCAGTTTGATTTAAACTCAGTCACAAAAACCAAAAAAAAACCCTTTTTTGTGAAATTATTTTTTTATTTACATAAAAGATGAAGAGGAATGAAATAAGGGGAAGTGAGGAAAAGGATGAATCGGAATGTTACTTTTTTTTGTTTTGTTTTGCAAGTATATTTATATTTTTTCTTTGTTTTTTTCATTGACGCTTTTTCTGGTTTTTTTTTAATTTTGTTTTTCCTTTGCGTGCTTGCGTGCTAAATGCATTTATAAGTTACTGCCATTGATCAACTATCATATCACTCCAGTATTCTCTGGGTTTATTGCTAGCATTTTTCTCTGCTTGGTACATTGGCGTTAATAAAGACTCGTCTTCATCATTGGAGTCATCCTCTGTCATCGGCGAAGCTGCATTGACAGGTTGTAACCAAAGAGCATCTGTACGAGGTGGTGGTCTGTAATCTGGTGAAGCATAAGTAATAGCAGGTAACTCTTTTTCAGGAATAGGCTGATCGGGTGAAAATTGTGTATGCAGGTCAAAGTATCGTTTTGTAGTAGCAGGCTAATATACCATATATCTGAATTAATCTCTCTCCTCCTAATTATTTAAGATATAGTGATATTGAACTAACCTCATCGTCATCCATTCTACGTTTAGCAGGACGTGTGATTGTATTAGCTACGTGGTAATAAAAAAAGGGGTTGTGTGATGAATAAAAAAAATTTACATATATTATTTGGAATCTATCAATTGAGTTTGACTGCTTACAGTTACCAAATTGAGTCGCCATTTTTATTTTAAATATAATTAATCTTCTCTTTGTTGTTGAACTTGTGAATTTCAAAAAGTAAACGAGGGGGAAAAGCTGACAGTAAAAAAAAAGTGAGACAATAAGAGAGAGAAGAGAGAAAGAGAGGGAATTTCCTCCACTTTATATATTTTTTTTTCCGCCGAAGATCTCACCCTAATAGCGCCACAGTCACCTACTCCCCCCATTTTTTAGCGTCCCCCTAATTATAATCATAAGCTCCCAATCAAATATATTTATTTTAAGTATCAAAAAAAGCCACAAAAGTCCAGCCTGTGGCGACGTCATCGTTTTATCGCCCTTTAAAAAAATAGTGTCGTTTTGGTAGCGTGTTGAAAAGGAAACAGCCCAGACTGTCATGCACAAGGTGAATCTTGAGAAATTTTTCTCACTTTAAAAAAATCCAAATCGGATGGAAATCTCTCCTTTTGAATTATACAAAAAAAACTATTTTCCTTTATTTTTTTTGTATTGTAGTGTGACTTTATTAACCATTATTTTCCTTTATCAATTAACATTAAAAAGGTATGGCATTTATAACTCCGAGTGCTCACATTTTATCATGATGTGCAAAAAAAAAAAAAGTCTAAAAAGCCTTTTTTACCTCTATTACTTATTTTTTTTTGTTTTATAAAAAACAAGGTAGTCAATAGATATAAAATGAGTGAACCACTTTTAAATTCGAGAGAAGATGATGAATTCTATGATGAATGGGTGCCAAAGGAAAAAAAGCCCTTTTTTAAAGTAAGCTTTTTTGTTGCTTTAACAAATACGCAAAAAAAATAAAGTCTTAAATTGAAAAGCGACCCTGTGTTTTAGTGGGTTTATGTGTAGCTATTTTATTTACATTATCGGGTATCGCTCTTGCCTTAACCACAACACATCCATTAAAAGTATTTCAGCAAAAAGATAAGCGTAAGCTATTTTCTCCTATATATGTATACGTACATCTACCGTTTCTTCTCCCTTTCTAACAAAAAGAGGAGGAATTATGTAGAACCCGTACGAAATGTTATTATGATGATCAGTGATGGACTTGGACCTGCTTCTATCAGCTTTTCTAGAACGTACTATCAATATATGAATCAGCAGCCTTACGATTATCAAATGCCATTAGATACCATTTTTGTTGGACAATCGAGAACAAGAAGTTCAAACTCTCTGGTCACTGACAGTGCTGCAGGTGCCACTGCATTTAGTTGCGGGTTAAAAACATACAATGGAGCAATTGGAGGTAAATAATAGTATTATTTATGTGAGCATAAAAAAAAAAAACTAAAACTAAAAATAAAAAAGTGGATCCAAATACAAATCCTTGCGGTACACTATTGGAGGCAGCTAAACACCAAAGAGGGATGCTAACAGGACTTGTTGTCACCTCTCGAGTAACCCATGCAACACCTGCTGCTTTTTCTGCTCATGTGACTGATAGAAATGACGAAACCAATATCGCTCTCCAGCAAATTGGCGAGAACCCGCTTGGTCGTACAGTCGATTTGTTGTTTGGAGGTGGTTCTTGCCAGTTCTTACCGGAATGCAGAGAAGACGGTCGTAATTTATTGGAAGAAGCTAAAGAAAAGTACAATTGGACCACTGTACTGTATCATGATCGTCAAGGTTTTGATAATCTAAAGGCTGAGCCTGGAGTCTTGCCTGCTATTAGCGTATTTTCATCAGATGTAAGTATCCTTAATATTTTCTTTAATAAGACATTCTAACGCAGATTTTTTATTTTTTTTCTATAAGCATATGGAATATGACATTGACAGAAATACTACCAGTCAACCAAGTTTATCAGAGATGACTGAAAAGGCACTCGATATTCTTACGAATTCATCTGGAGAAAAAGGGTTTTATTTAATGATTGAAGGGAGCCGAATTGATATGGCAGGCCATGTGTAAGTGTTATATATATGTATAAATATTAATTTTTTCTCCCTTATAAACAGTTGTCTATTTTATATTTAGAAACGATGCTGCTGCTCATGTCTATGATATTTTGGCTTATCAAAAGACCATTGAGCTCGTTAAAAAATATGTAGATGAACATCCGGATACCATTATGATCTCAACAAGTGATCATGAAACTGGAGGTTTATCGCTAGCTAGACAAGAAACATCGGCTTTTCCTGAATATCTTTGGTAAATAAAGAGCTTGAAAAAAAAAAAAAAAAAAAAAAAAAAAA
>VCJC01000716.1:0-15343 GCA_024140195.1 Backusella luteola
GATCATGGTGATAATACTCCCCTTCAGTCACCTCTTGGTGATCGTGAGTTTGATTCATTAATTAGTATATATTTCTCTTTCGAGAGAGAAGATTAAAAGGAAGGAATATGAGGGAAATAATTTCCTGAGGAAGTTGCATTTATATTCATTTTAAAGAGTATAATTTTGTATAACGTTCTCTTTTCGCGTCCCCTGAGAAAATCGTATGTTCAGATTTAGTTTCAGGTATATTACTTAGTAACATTGAAAGAAAGAACAGTATTTTATTAAATGGCTTCGCTCTTATTTATAGTCGTTTTTTTATAAAAAAAATGTGGAAGAATAAGGGCCGACAAACGGACATGAAAGATTTTAAAAATAAATAAACATTATACTAAACAAGTACTGATGGCTAAACTTATATGTAAACAGTCGATACTTTTTTGAATAGCCAAGATTCTGGAAACTGTGTTCAATTAGCTTTGGAGGTACAATACATGAATTCCTATTTTGGAAAATACGTACAACGAAGTACTATCTATTTTTAAACAAGTTTTTAAAGATTAATGCAATAGTGTACTAAAAGATGTCATTTTATAATACATTGATTAATATCGCCATTGTTATCATTGATCTATAAATTAGAAACCAGAAGATCAATGCTTTCCTCTCCTTTTACTACTTCGAATCTTTGGAATATATGTAGTTTTTTTGTAGTACGGATAAAAGATAACATTTAATGCGCACTTTTATTAGGAAATAGTTCACAGCTACTATGTAACATAACTTTCTATAACAATATTATACTATATACTTAATTTGTGTATTTCATATGGAATGCTCAGCTTTATCAACACCCATTTTGTCTTGTAAGCATTTGTGAGCACAGAATCTTAGGATATTTTACTATTATAGGCCATACCATTTTTTTCTCGCAAATAAATTTGGGTTATTGTTCATGTATAATTGAGAAAACCCATTATAAGTTATATATGTCATCTGCTCTGAATTGAAACGGACCCTTGTGTACGGTAATATTTTGTAAAATATGAATCTGACTATCAAATAAAAATATTAACGTAATACATGTCTATAATATTCTCAATATTTTGTTGAACTGAGTAATATAGATTTTGTCTTGGCTGTCACAAGGCTCATATAGAGAGCAACACCATTTTAAAGTTAAAATGCGTGATCCTATGAATATTATTTTTACTGAGTTTGAAATGACGACTATAAAATCAGCCTTTCTGTCTAATTCATACGTTTTAATTGGTTTATTAGTTAAAATAAATGTGTAAATTTAACAGCTCCAAAAGCTATACTGCTTTGTTCTACCACTTTTTAAAGTTTTGGTACGCTTTTACTATTGGCTTTCTTACTTTGGTATACCAAAAGATCCTTTGGATCTAACAGACGATATTTTTGTGTTTTACTAGTTCGGCTAACTTGAGTGCGTTATGCTAATGAACTTCCTTTTAATAACGTTTTGGAGATATCAGGAATGGTCCTCTGTTTGCTAATGTATTTTCAGAAATGAGCTTTGGTTTTACATAGCCACCTGCCATAGTAATTGGTGATCATTTCTAAAGTTGGTAAATATATACATATATATATATATACTATGGGAAAATTTCGATTTTCTAGGACATTGCTAGGACAACATTTTTGAAAAATTCTGGTCATCAAGAAAAACAATTCGGTTGTATTTAGTTTGTATTTATAATTATAATACACTTTGCAACATTTAAAGTTACTATTAAGTTACCTACAAGTTAAAAAAAAATATAACCTAGTATAAGTAATTTTCGAATGAAAGTATGGATTTTAAAGTTATTAATTTTGAAAATAACTCGAAGACTTCCTAGAACGAAGTATGTTACTCGACCTCACTTAAGCCTGAGTATGTTTAATATATATTACTTCATTTTTTTTTTCACAGTGATAGTCACTAGAATCTCTGTAAAAGATATAGCATGCTAGTGATGTTTTGGGAATATCACGATGAGGTTTTGTACTCTTTGTTCCAATCGCATTGCTTCATAATCACATATCCAATACAGCCATTTCAAGTATTTTAATTCATATCGCAAGAGCATTTATAATAGAGAGATATTCAAATAACTTTTGCTTTCTTCTTCTAAATAATCACACTTAAGTATACATATTTGTAATATATTTTAACTTTTTTGTGTTTATTAATATGGTAAAAATAACAATTAATAATATAATATAAATGTCTCTTCCCTTCTGACAACTTCAAATTTATTCACCTTTTGAAATTCTATGTTATCATCTTATCAGCGTTCAAATCTGGAAAAAAGAGTAACCGTCTGTTTTTGAAAAACAGAGCGAACGTTTCTGTTTGGCCAGCTGTAAAGTGAAGGGGAGTTTGTTCTTTTCTTCTTTTTATATTTAACATCAACGTGTCAGCCAGCTTGAATATCTAAATGCGAAGTTACACACCCATAGATTGACGCGTCAGAAAAAAATAGATTCCGATGCATATCTTTTTGCTGAACATAGTATTAACTTTTAGCTAATGGGTCAAGTATCATATAAGATCAAATATGAGAACACAACGGGTATTGGATACTATGGGCAGAGTTTTTCAAAGTGTAAAGTGGGGTTCATTTTAATATTGTAACGTAGAAATACGTAGTACTAAATGTGTTTAAAATAAATATAGACAATAGAGAGAATCACGAGAAAAAAAACCTTGATCGAAGATATGCTGAGCAAATAGTAGAAAGTAGTAAGAATGCTATTATCGCGTTAGCGGACTAAGCATATCGATAAAACACGACTTTCATCCTAGAACAATAAAGCAAACTATATTTTATTTATTCCAAGTATTGAAATCGAAGTCCGCTGATAATAGTGGAACACTCTTCAACTTGAGGTCCAATTGCACATGGATATTCGATAAAGAATATGCTATTATTACTAGTGCTAGTTTTCAGAAATTGATACTTACGACATTGTCTTAGTTAATTTTTCAAAGTAAGGCAGCCTTTGGCCAAACATCATCCTTATCTGCCAAAAAAAGTTTTTTTAGTTGAGCGCCGATAACAAGAAAGAGAGTCATTCCCAATTATATGAGGTATAATAACTTTATTTAAAATACATTGTGGATCCAATACTAAGCGACACGACCAACTGGTAAGCATCAAAAAATCTGGAATAGACGAAAATGAGTGATTTTTTTAGGACATCATATTTTTAAACTTTATATAAATGTCGTTAAACGCTACATTGTAAACAATGGTATTGTTTTTATAAATTAGCCAAAATATCAAGCTTTGGCTATTAGTTATTTTATTATGCAAAATTTTAAAAGAAAACTATCAAAGTCTTGGTATGTATATGCTTTTTTTTTCCAGAAAAAAAAATTAAACGACTGTCCAGGTAATATCAGCTTCTCCAGCATCAAAGTCACCGACAACTTCGTCGTACACGGCAGGAGTAAGATCAAGCGAGCCATAGCCGCACTCAGGGCACGCATCATTGACGACAGCAGTGGTAGTTCCAGCAGGACCGGTGATTTCGATTTCCTGACCACACCAATCGCTTACATCTGACATACTTCCGTATTGGGGAGCATTGATGGCAACAATATCGGAGTTAACATCTTCTTCAGGTCCACAGGACCCTGTACTTCCGCCCTGATCTTCAGGAATAAAGTATGTTGCAGTACCGGAATAGGTTTCACCACGCTTCACGATCTTAGCACTATCCATGGAGGGAACTTTGGCGATGGGAGCAGCAGAGACAACGGCGAGAGCGACAATGGTGAACAAAGAAAGAATACGTGCCATTTTTGATAATAAGAGATGATTTGTTTTTGTGATTAAACGTCCAGCGTTAGGGATATAGAAATGAGATGATGAGATGAAAAAGAAAATGTTGTAATAGGTTGTGGTATTTATATTAAAATTTTTGATTTACATCGGTGTTAAGAAAACCCAATTTACAGCTGTCATTATTTGACGGAGCCGCTTTGTGCTTAGCTGTTTTCTTTTTTATGGTTTTACATATGTTTATTATCTTTAGAAGATCCTGAGGAGGTTTAATTTTGGTATTGGTTAATTGAACAATAGGATCGACGCAGAGTATAAATTCTAGACGTTCTCCTGTTCAGTGTGCTCAGTAATATCTACCTTGGATGATATTTATTAAGATATTTTAAATATATTTGAAACAAATAGTGTGAATATACTAAATGTATTGAGTGTGTCCTTGTGTAGATATTAAAAGAAAACCTTCCTCCCCAGAGTTTTAATTGCATTCATTTTGAAAATATCAGTCCATTAACTTGTATCAGCTATGTCATTCGAAAAGGGGATTTAATCTCCCCGCACATTAATTTCATCGCTACGTGGCGAAGAAGGTATTCATAACTACAATAAGTATTTTATATCAGAAAAGCTGATATCGTGGATATATAATAGTATTAAATACCGTCCTTTTATAAACTAATTCATCTTTTTAGAGATGAGTATGGTAATATGTGTGCTTTCCGTTCACCTAGCTTGCTTTTAGGCCTAGTCCGATAGATGTGTGTTAATTTTCTTTCATTTTTAAATCACAACTCTTGAAAAAAAAATGGCAACATCGTATTCTCTAATAGGATTGAGCATTGTCAAAATGAAGGTTTAACTTATCACTAAATCAATAATAATTAATTTAAGTGAAATATCACTTTGATAAAGTCATCCCTAAAACACAAAAGAATATTAAAGATATGTACCCATTTCACCTTCTCGGATGCAGATCGTATACACTAATTCCGAAAAATATTGGCGCTGCTCGAGACAAATTGTCGCTGTTTATAAGACAAAATATACACACTATTTCAATATTTTCCAGAAATAGTGCATACGTTGCTCATATAATGTTAAGTTAGAAACTATTATATTCACCATTCATGTCTGTTTTTTATTTTTTTTTTTAAAAAAAAAGAAAAGGATTTTGAAACACATTTTTCTTAAAAGCGAAAAATGCGTCTTACGAGTGTTAAAATTGATATTGGCTGTTTCAATAGAGAAAAAACTCATATCGTATTATAATTTGATATATTTTTTTTCGACATATTTTCCAATGGGATAACTACATTTACTTAGTAGCAAATGTCGATCGATTAATTCGGTAAAGCTATAGAATTACGTTTTAATAAGGAAATATCGATATACAACGTGAAGAACATAGCATTATGCTGTATTACTAAATAACTACTTGGTAGGACATTACACACCTCTTTTAAATAATGATCAACGGTGTGAACCTTTAAGTATAGACTACTGCCTTAAAGGTGATATAGCGATGTTAGTGATTAGCTTACCTTTCATCTAAAAAACCACTTAATTTAAAGTCGCTCATTATCATCAGTTTACATTGATCTCGTTGTTCTAAATACTTCTTTTTTTTTCGAATGTTTTGTAAAATATAAATGAAAGAGGGTTTAGCTTATAAATCTGCGGAGTAATCCAGACATTTGTGATATATGAGACATCGGTTTTTTTTCAAATGCTTCATAGAATATTCCCATCTTGAAAGATACAGGAACAAATAGGGAAATTATACATCTGGTTTTTTAGTTCAAATTTGCGTATGGAAAAAAAAATGTTTGCGCACTTTCAATTTTTTTTTTGCGTGCTCTGATTATTTTTTTTGCGCACGTTGAATATAATTTTTGCGTGTTGTGATTTCATTTTTACGTGCTCTTTTTTCCAATATTTTCGTCGACCAGAGCATTGCTTCGACCTCTTATTTCAACAATGATTAAAAATTGGGCGGGTGTTTTGTCTAATGATGGTATTTTAATGTTAAATCAGTGAACTTAAAAAGAAAAACAAAAAAATAAGAGTATGCAAAAATGAAATCACAGCATGCAAAAATTATATTCAACGTGCGCAAAAAAAATAATCAGAGCACGCAAAAAAAAAATTGAAAGTGCGCAAACATTTTTTTTTCCATACGCAAATTTGAACTAAAAAACCAGTAATTGGCTTCGTAGTGATATTCCCCATTTGTTTTTTTACATGTAGTTTGAAACACTTGTTCATTGTTTAAAAATTACAAAAGTAAAATAGGATTTATAAAAAATTTCTACTTTTCTTTTTTTATAAGAAACTGCGGTCTAAGCTCTATATTTTTAAATTAATCACTCCTTGTATTCATGTAAAAGAGAAGTATTATGATGTATATTAAGTCCTTTTTACCATTTTGACTGATATTTTCTTAAGACTTAGCGAATAGGGAGTTTTTTTTTTTAGCAATGTTGAAACATAGTGAGCCAAAAAAGGGAGATGGAACTTGCAGTCTGAAACTTACTTATTTCTGAAGTGTTTGGAAGTGGTGCGATCGGGTAATGACCGAGTAACCCTATGGTTTTGACTTTTTTTATGGAATTTTTTTTTCTTTTTTTTTGTTTAAGATAATCCGGACTTGAAATTTTATTTATCTTACAGCAACAAAGGCAATACATATCTCCTTTCATCTCTATAATAAATCCCCTTAATAAAAAAAAATTGGAATAGGTCTTGATATTACAGCCAGACGTGAAGCACTTTAAAAAGTAGAACAGTGGCACTTTTTATCGTTTCGTCATAGCCAAAACAAAGTGAAATGTCAAAATTATAAACTCAGAAGAGAGTAATATTTTTCAACAACTGAAGCCTTGGTTATTTGCCTAGGCTTAATTCTTTTTTATAAAGTTCTGTCATTGGATCCAGCTATTGGATCTTTAAATGGAGAATACACTTCAAAGATGATCAAATCAAACATGAATCTATATTTTTATTAAGCTTCAGGGATACATTTTAATAAACTTTAGAATAGAGTGACTCTTATTAATATTATTATTTAATGAGGATGAGGCTATTTCCTCTCCATTGAATTATAAGGGATCTTGCTGTACTTACCCCATTTATTTTACTCTATTATAGTGCCAATTGAGGTTTTATGTTTTTTTTCTTAAAAAGAGTATGCCTCATATCACAAAGGTAAAATGTGAGAAGAACTGGGCAGTTTTAGTAAAGTTTATTTACGTATGAATAGCTAAATCTGCGCATTTGAGTTATATTTCAATTTATATAGTACACTTCATAACATTAAAAGAAAAGCAGAACAGACGAAGGTAAGGAGCTTCATTTTCAAGAATATTTTCATTTTCTTTTATTATAATTCAGACAATCCCACTAATTCAATGACAAAAAAAAAAAAATTAGATGCAACTTTAATAAACTTCGGCATAAACTGTAGTCAATAATGGCAGAAAGAAAGAAAATGGCTCAGTTATATAGACATTGCCTTTTTAATGAATTATATTCTACTAAGGTAACAAGCAATTCAAAAATGATGAGTTTTTTTTACTTGCAAATATCGAATACAAGTAATATGAAAGCTAATTAACCAAAGATGACACCTGAAAAGATAGCATAATAAATCATGACATCTCAAAATACAGTTGGTGAATTAATTATGAGCATTGTTTAAAAACTATTGGTGCTTTCCAAAAAGAATAAAGACATATAGTATGGTTATTTGAATACTGCATACAGTTTACTAGGCACAATCAAATATTGATTACATACGTAAAACTTAAGTATACTATTAATTATTTTCAAGCACAGTTATGAGAGCTAATTACATTCATGTAAACTTAACGTGTAAATGAAAAGCATATTTTCATTGGCTCGTTCAAATGTTGATGTTTTTTTTTTTGGTACCTTGACTTGGGCGCATTTGATTTAAAGACAGACATAACTGTTTCCAAACATTGGTGTGTATCCTTCCATCTTTTATGGGCTAATGCCATATCACTTTCCCAGGCGTGCAGCGTACTATGTCTGAGATCTAATCAGATCAAGAAAACTGGACTCGATGAACACTTTGTTCGATGGAGTATGAAAGTGGGACGATTACAGATATGTCTTGCTTTTTTACATGTAAGAAAAGCGATGTAATTGATAATGGAATTCCTGATCCCCTACTTTTTTACTTGTTGTCCGGTCAAATTATTATTATTATTATTGTACGACTTTTTCAAAAATTCTAAATGAAAAGTATTTTCTTTTATGGAGAGACCGGTCCAAGTTGAAAATAAAAGTCAAAATAGAGTTCCGATTTGAGTTCCTGGACATGTCAAACTTTGATAAATAAAAATCGATTCCGCTCTACTGCAGTAGAGAACCATTAATGTATTTTCTGGAACTAAAGTGAACACTCTGATTTTATATATAAAGAGACTTTGTTACTCGTTCATTTTATTTTTGTGTTATTATTTTCATCATTATTATCATTTTCTTTTCTTAAAACGCTGGCCGTTTAATCATCTCGTCATCTTATTTTTTTTTTTAAAAATACAGTATTAACCTTTAGATTTTTTAAAAAATGGCTCGCACCTTTTCTTTATTCACTGTTATTGCCCTTACCATCGTTAATCTGGTTTCCGGAGCTCCTACTGCCACTGCTGGACCTGTTAATGAGGTCGAGCCTCGTGTCCAGGTTGTCAAAAGAGGTGAAACATTCTACAGCATTGCTACTTATTTTCATCCTGCTACCGAAGGTGGACTCGTTGGTTCCTGTGGATCGAGAGAAAGTGATAGCTCTCAAATTGTTGCTTTGAACGGACCCCAATATGGCAAGACTAGCAAGAAGAGTTCTTGGTGCGGTAAGAAGGTTGTTGGCGACTATGGCGTTGGTGAAGGACATATTTCTTGGTCTGTTTTGTAAATTGATTCATTTAAAAAATTAACTATAAAGAAAAAGCTTTGACAGTTTTTTTATCTGTTTTATTTCCCCAATCTTACGATTAGAGTTTGACGCTCTTTTAATGATTATCAAATAAACTGATTACATGTATCAATTGGAATGGTCTCTAGTTTCTCTTTTTCTGCAATATCTAAATAGAAAGCAACACACTGAATATATTTATATGTAAGTTATCCTTTTGGATGTATATGCTTCATTAATAATTATAAAGGGGAGGAGAATATTTTGTTGCTCGACATAATCAAACACTGGTTAAAGTTATAGATGCAAAGACCTCACAAAAATAGGCTTTGTGTTACTCATTCGAACTGGATAAATTTGTAAGGCTCTTTATATTCTATTTCTATATTGTGTAAATGAACTAAGGCCTATATTCGACATTATTAAGAGGGACCAAATTGAGAAAATTAGTGATGAAAAATAGCTAATAGTAAAATTAACTTTTTATTTGTATTTTACGGTACCAAGTACCATAAAATTAGCCAAAATGGTAATTGTATCTAATTAAGTAATAATACTACATAAATTATATTTTCAGATCATGAATGTAAATATAATACAGTTCGGTTTATTGTGCATGTGTAAAAGAAGAACATATAAACGATTAGAAAAATACGTTATTGGGAACGAGAAACGATCAGCATTATATCCCAAAAACAAATAGTGGCACGTATTACCATTTCTTAATTAGATGTAGATGCCACTTTGGTCAAATGTATTGTATCAGGTACCATAAAATATTAGTCGTTTTAATGATGATCACATTGTATGTTCTATAGCAAATATCCCCTCATTCAAGATAAATACTACCTTAGTCGACTTTCCAACACACGTTGCCAGTTAATAATAAATATGGTAACTTTGCTATCAATTTCACTATCTTTTAACACGAATAATCTTCTACCCAGTTTTTGGTAGCTGTTTTAGATGGTGAACATAAGCCAACGTGATTAAGTGATATTAAAAATACAAAGATAGAGAGAAGTAATATATTTTTACCATCTAAAATCTACTACGAAAAATGTTGAAAATTTGTAAAAGAAGGAAGAAGGATATGAAAAACAAAGTGAAATAAACGAATTTATCTTCACTCAGATTTCTATCCTGAGGGGTACCTTTTGAAAAGAAATCAAATAATAAAACACTAATAGGTTTCCTATTTTTTTTTAAAAAAAAAATGAAAGAGGATGGAATTACATTAACTCCTGAACTTACACAAAGATGCTTTGATGGAGATCAAGAGGCTCTTTTTCAAGTTGGTATAAAATATTCGACTATCAATTTACCCTCTAAAGCCATGGAATGGTTCGAAAAGCTCCAGAAAATGGAAGAGCTCTACTGGAAATTGGTGCCATGTATTTATATTGAATTGGAGTTCGAGTGAGTATCCCAACTGCCTTGGAATATTATAAAAGAGTGTTCAAGAAAGGAGAGGCCAACGGTCTAGTAAATATTGGCCTTGTTTATCTAGAAAGTAGTGGTGTTAAACTTGACGGTAAAAAGGCGCTAAGCTACTTTCAGATGGCATCCGAACTAGGAGGCCCTTCTGGAGCATTCAACCTTGGAACTATGTACGACCATGGACAAGGTGTACCGCAAGACTATAAAAAGGCGATGGAATGGTATATCAAGACAGCGGATAGAGAAAATTTTGACGCTTGTAGTAATATCGGTTTTCTTTATGATGAGGAGTTTGGTGTTCCAAAAGACGTTCATGTTGCAATTAAATGGTATCAGAAAGCAGCTAATAACGAGATTTCAATTGCTCAATTCAACTTGGCCAATGTATATCAGTATAATAAAACAGTTAAGAACGTCGCGAAGGCTGATTACTGGTTTACTAGAGCTGCTGAAAATGGGCTTCGAATGCCGAACGAAATTTTAGAGGAGGCTCAACAAAGTAAAGCTAAAAAATACTAATATTTATTCTCATACATATTTTCTAGAGAATAAGGTTAAACTCATTTTTATTTATATCATATTTGGATTCTGATAATCCATTAGAAGGAGGAATGATAACAGTTGACACAATAGACTTGTCCCTAAACACTGCAAATCAAAGCTTTCTGGTATACGTGGAATCAAAACCACAATAATGGTGGAGAAGTCAAATTTTCCAATGATGAAACTGGAGATAGTTATAATAAAAAATAATAACAGCAATTTTATTTAAATTGTTAATAAAATATTTTATGAACAAATAGAGAGTATTATAAATATCTTGTTTTATTTTCTAAAACAATTGCAACCGTAAACTGATCACATATGATTATTTACCACCAAATTTTTGTTCAAATCCAAGGTCATCGATGAATGCATTTTTATAAAATGAAAATATATTATTGTAAGCGCATGGAGGTAATAGGTCACTTTTGGAACTATTAAGTATTACCTACTTTATACACAGAAAAACTGAGAAGAAAATGATTTCATAACATAATCACGGTACTATGAAAAAATGAATTGGACTTCTTTCTACATCAATACGAGTAGGTATCTGAACCACAAAGATCAGAAGAAATTGGTGTAATGTAGTATTATAACCTAATCAGGTATTATTTCTACTATGGACAACTTCCAAAAAAAAAAAAGAGATTGTGTCCTGTGGTTAAAACACACTCTCATCCAGTTTTTGGGTAACAGTTACAGATTATGAACATTAGATAACGTGCTATATATAACTATATCAGAATTATCAAATGGCTATGTCGCCACATTAAATGATAGAAAATAAACTGCATATTTGAGCATTTTCATATTTCTTTCATACCTTTATTTGCTACACTCAAGTCTAAAAAAAAAAAGAAGAGAATACCAAAGAGGAAAAACCAAAAAGGAAATTAAAAACAAAGAAATATAGTCGATTTGTACTTAGTCATCTTACTGAGTTGCAAGGTATTATTTATTTCTTCATATTCTTGTCATTTTTACCAGAGCTATACTCAAATGTTAATGCTACTCTGTTATAAAGCGAAAGGAGTTAATTAGTCCCTTTTCATTTGATAAAGTGCTACGAAGGCCAACAAGAAGCGTACTATGAAGTTGGTTTTTATATGCATTGAAAATGATCTCTTTCCCGCTGCTTTAGAATGGGTTCGAAAAGCTCCAGATCATGATGATGCTCTGAAAGAAATAGGTGATATGTACCTTCAGGGAATTGGTGTTAAGAGCAATACTACCATTGCTGTCGTATTTGACATTTCCATCATACATGGTACATGTATGATGTATCTTATCGATAACATAACTTGTGTCACGTATTATAACTCAGTGTACTATTTAAGATGTTTATGGTTGATTTATTATGAGCTCTCTCTTCCACTTAATAAAGAGTTTTATAGAGACTCATTCCTTATTTCTGTGTTACTTAACTTTTATTTTATTTATTGTTATTAAGAGAAAAACTCATAATATTACAATTGCTATGGAATATTATAAAAAAGCCGCCAAAAAAGAACACGCTGATGCTATGACTAATATAGGTTGGCTCTATATGGATGATTCTGCTATGGTCGATCATCAAAAGCATTCAAGTATTTTAAGATGGCAGGCGAAAACGGAAGTGCTACAGGTTTCTTTATTATTGGCTATTTGTATGAATTTGGAACCGGTGTACCTGTAGATTATAAAGAAGCCATGAAGTTGTATCTCAAAGCATCTGATAAAGGATATATGAAATCTTGTAGTGCTATTGGCATGCTCTATAGGGAGGGACTAGGTGTTCCTAAAAACATTCCTGCTGCTTATGAGTGGCTTAAAAAAGGAGCTGCTGCAAATGAGCCAAATTCTCAATTTAATTTGGGTAGTCTGTATTTTCATGATCCTGAAAATAAGGATTTGAATGCATCCGACTACGGGTTTAAAAAATCTCTTGAAAATGGATTCCAAATTCCGAAAGAAGTGATAGAGAGAGCAAAAAATAAGGATTACGGTCCTCCCTCGCAAAATGGAAATCAAGGTGAATCTAAATCATATCTCTATTCTGAATATATAGACTATTATTGCAAAAAAAAACTAATGCTACTATGTATAAATCATGACATAGAAAGAAAAAAAATAAGAGTTCAATTGGCCAACAGCATTGTGTCATTTTATGCTGCTACAGAATCAAAATAAGGATCAGTGAAGAGAAGAAGCCCAAAGAGATGAGGTTATATAGTAGTACTATTATTTTCCCAATAAAACAGTAGTATTAATTGCACTTTTTCGAGATGGGGTGATAACCTATGTCATGACTAAATAAAAATATTTATTATTTTTTTAGCTGGATTATCAAATGATTAAGACTGTAAATTTATAATTATCTATAGTGGTACATGGGCTGCTTAGCAACAAGATAACTGAGACTCTTTAAATTCTAAAATTAGGGTTTTGTAAATCAATGATACATACATAAAAGTGATATTTATGTAACCTAATGCTTTCATTTCTCTCTCACACTCTCTTACTATTACTATTTTTTATACGAGTACAAAAGAATATCAACACTATAATACCTGAACAAAATACAATATATAGTACTCCCACTTCATAATATATAGCATTGTTTCAAAGTATCCACTTTCAAAAAAAGGTGGAGGAGAAATTTTGCTTCATAAAATTTGCATTGTACGCGGTAACACAATTGCTCTTTCTTGCAGCTTTTGGGCGACGTGGTCACTACCAAAAGAATAGATATATGGTGATTCATATAACGTGATTTCAATTGATGTAAGAAGTATATAAAGATGGCTTGGGATATCAGCTGGGGGAGAGAAGAGGAATATACATACTTTCAAATAATTTTGAGTGTCTTTTCTCGCTTGCTTATTTTGCTAATCTTTAAGGGAAGATGCTTAAGCTTTTTAAACGAAAGAAAAAGGATAAAAAGACAGAAGAATGGAAAAAAGAAAATGATAAAAAAAACAGAATCGAAGACTTTGTTTTAGATCAATTATATACCTTGCAAGGTACGTTTATTATTAATTTCATTTCGAAACAAGATCAACTACTTATATATTTATATAAAGAGGATGGAATCATTCTGACAGTCAACGGTACCCGGAGGTGTTTGGAAGGCGATCCAGAAGCTCTTTATGATGTTGGATTATTGTACATGGAAGTTGGAATTTATTCAAAAGCTATGAAATGGTTTCTCAAAGCTACCGATCATGCGGCTGCTCTACGGGAAATTGGTTTTCTTTATGTCAAAGGTTTAGGAGTCGAAATAAACGGTGCAGCTGCCTTGGAGTTCTTCAAAAGAGCTGCCAATAAGGGAAATAATGAAGCTCTAGTTGATATTGGTATGGTCTATCTACAAGGTTATGGTCTGCTTACTACTGACAATCAAAAGGCGTTGGAGTATTTTAATATGGCTGCTGAAAAGGGAAGTGCCACAGCTCTCTACAACATTGGATACATGCATGAATCAGGAAAAGGTGTAGCTCAAGATTATAACAAAGCCTTGGAGTGGTATCTAAAGGCAGTCGATAAAGGAGATATAGTAGCTTGTAATAATATTGGTATTATGTACAAAAACGGATTTGGAGTTCCCCAAAACGTTCATACCGCCATGAAATGGTATAAAAAAGCTGCCGAAAATGGTCTTGCAATTGCTCAATTTAATCTGGCTAATACATATGAATTTAATGAAGAGGTGAGAGATCTCAATGAGGCTGATTACTGGTACCGATTGGCTAGGAATAACGGTTTTGTATTGCCACAAGAAGTTATAGATCAAGCTCAACAAATCAACGGTGGTGCTGGAAATGAAGGTAAATTCTGCATGCAGCATTGTTTATATATTTTTTTTTTGCTAATGTTACTATTATAAACTGTATCACAAAATTCGATGATACAGAAAATCCAAAAATAGTCTATACAGTACCAAATACAATGAGCACAAACCAGAACTTTGATAACTTTACGTTCTATGTTAATTCTCCACAAGAAAAAAAGACACCAATGGAAACTAAAGCAATAAATTCAAATGAAGCCACTACTTCAATTCAGCAAAGTCAATTAAGTGCTGATTTTGAAAACAAACTCAATATTACCAAGCAGGAGCAAGCAGAAATAATAACAAGTCAAGTTGAAAAACAAAAGAGAATGCATACACTTGAAAAGACTATACAGCAAGCTGAAAGCAGTAGATCTTACGCTGTCACTGACTCTCACAACCGTGATTTTAATTATGATTCTCCAGATGATGATAGCGATCATGAAAATGATATTAACTATGACTCTTCGTGATAATAATGTTTGATCTAGCAATGTCTTTTATGAATAAAATAATGTCCTAGAAGTCTAATTAAGTTTGAAAACGATGCAGTTGATTTTGTTATGAGTCGCCTTGGTACTTTGCAAGGTGTTATATATGTTATTATTATTGATATTAAAATAAAAGTTAATATTTACACGCATATCTCACTTTCGCTCTTTCATTTCTACCTTTTCTTTTCATACATAATCATCCTAAAATTGAAATCACTTTTGAAAGCATTGGAATGGAGCATCAAAATTTGTAGGTTTTGAGGTATTTAAATATTTTTAAAGCCTTCGAATGCATTTGAATATTATACAATAGAATTGAAACGCATTTGAGAGGAAT
>VCJC01000717.1:7930-27787 GCA_024140195.1 Backusella luteola
ATATCTCAACTTGTAAATATTATATTTTATTAAAGTAAAGAAGAGAAAAGGAACGTTATATATATATACACTTATATATAAGTAGCGAGGAAAATAACAAGTGGAGTTTAAGAGAGAAAAAAATGAAGAAGAAAAAGAATATGTACAAAAAAGAAAACAACAGAAAAGATATTTATCTCTTTCCCTTTTTTTTATGATCCTTCCTTAACAAGCATGTTCTTCAAGAAACGCTGGAGGACTTGTCTCATTCTCTGAGGCGTCATTGTAGGAGAATATTTACGTATGCGATACTCCAGGCATCGCACAATAATATCGCCTGTTAAAGTCGTGTTGCCAGTATTGCTGACATCGCTACCAGGTTCCTCTGGTAGCATCACGGCGGTTGCAGGTCGGCTGTAATAAAATGAAGGTGACATCCAATTTGCTTGCTTATTCTTTTGTGTGGATGCAGAATACCAGGATGGTGACATGGTCATACTAGGCAATATCGAGCTTGCATCGCTAGGCTCGTATTTTGAAGGCGGTGGTAATAACGACGACGATTGATCATGCTGTTGAGTAATTGAGCTGAGTGAGGGAAGTTTGATGGATTGAGGATTTTCTTCTATTTCAATATGCGATACAAAGTTGAGATTGGAAGTTGCTGGTGGTGCAGCGACTTTTCCCTTTGGAAAGAAACGGTAGCTACTCCTCATGGAAAACTCGGGTGGAATGATGTCCAATACCACTTGGTTATAATTATGTAATTGTTGCAGGGTATAAAGTATTTCTGGAACTATAAATACAGTACGGTTTAGTTGAATATCTACTACTATTATATGCATTGTGATAATTTGATTTACCATATACATATTCCAAAAACGCTCGATTCTTAAAATTTTTCTTTTCTTTAATTCTGTTTACAATCTTGTGCCAAAAATTTGACTGTGTGCTCCAGTAGTTCCAGCCATACTGCATTAATACAATAATTTGACCTGCTTTTTCGTCCCAGCGAAGTGCAGAGTCGATAGATGCCATGCCGCCCTTTTGATTTGAATCATTGTCAAGACTTACAATTAAATGTTTGATGCAGCGTACAACAAGACCCTCCTGTGTCACTCTCATTAAACCAAATTCATGATCAGAAAAGATGGTCGCTACTGTTCGACAGTCGATTTCGTCAGCAACAAAATCTTTGTCATCAAGCTCGTTGGATATAGGAAAAACAGATAAAATAATAGCTATCTCCAGCATGGATTGCTATAATGATGAAGGAAATGACCCAATATATTAGTACACAAATATGTGTTGAATAAAATTAAAAATTAACTTACAGGTAAACTCCCTACTAATAAATATATAACACCAATATTATAAAGTACTCGAAAAGCAAACATGAATGGAATGTCAAACTCGGATGGTGTTGCCTCACTTTCTTTTTTGTATTTATGACGATGAAGTTCAATTCGATCACAAATCGACTGAGATAACTTCAGAGCTTTTGCTAAATTACCAGCAACAGAAGGCTATACATTGATAATTAACAAATGAATACTAAAAAAAAAAAAAAGATAACGAGTGAAAGTATTAGCTTACCGATGAAAGTGCCATGTCACTTCTGACTAGTAAAACCGCATTTGTTATGTCAAATGGTAATTGATAGCTATCTACAACCCTAATAAACTCTATGTATATTCATAAAATGTATGAGTCAGTCATTGGCTTGGTTTTATACTTCTTTCTGTATATATTACCCTGTTCCCAGCCGCCATACAGCTCATTCCAATCTACTTCCGGGGCATTTTGGCTAGCCCAATCCCACAATTCTACAATATGACGCATGCAATCCGCCGCTTTACTCAAAACCTGTAAAGCATCATCCACTCCACCCATACAATAAGAATCCAATCCCTCTCCACGTCCCGGCATAGTCTGAACCAATCGTGATCGTTTTAAACTGTTGTTGTCCGTATTAGACCGTCTTCTGCGTTTATTGTTTTGATTGGGTGCATCATCTTCTTCAACAGAAGATGTTGACGAAGACATGTAATTCTCGGGTTGAATAGCAGTCGTTGTGTCTGATGATAGCGTTTTAATAACGCAAATAGGAATCAAACAAGATTTTTCTTCCCTATCGTTATTTTCGATCGAGCAAACAAGATTATAATAGTCCAAGCTGAACCGTACAAATTCAATGGCGACTGCTTTAAACTCACACATGAGTGCAATAGACACAAGTAGTTGGTTATCATTACTGATACTATTTGTCTGTGTATTATCATCGCTTATTCCAATCGAGAGATTTGATCGCATTTCTTGCAAATACTGGAATGTATTAACGTGTGATTGAAAACCGATTTGACTTAGTCGAATATATCCGCAGCAGTCCAACATTGCATGTGTGAATTGAACAAGCTCATTCCATTCCCTTCGTTCGATGAAGTATTGTTGACCAATCAATATATACTGTTCAAACAAATTGTAAGGGATTGATATGTATTGCTTTCCATCAGTGTATTTTACGGTTGGGTGCGATTCCTTTGATGTTAAAAGTACACGTTGTTTACATAATTTGGGGAATAATTCAGTGACAAGTATGCGAATGTACTTTTTACTTTCTATTCGAGGCATGTCCTGTGCTCCCAAAACCAACAGTTTTATTGCGCGAATCTGTTAAATAAAAAGATGGTGTCAATGTTGAGTTGTATTATAACAAAGAATCAAGAGTAATACCAGATATTTATATGCATGTCTAGAATAGTTTTGGATGTAATCGAATAATGCCTGATAAGCACGTAATGCGTCTTGCTTTTCCAATGTGTCTGTTTATAATCCATAGTTAGTATGTGTGCTATGACTAATGAGTGGTATACTTTACTTGTTATCTTCTCGATAATAGTAGATTGAATTAATGAAGGTAAAGAACTGAAGAACACTAATAGAGGATGTATTAGTGGTTACTCAATTAACGTGAATATATGGTATTATGTGTGTATTTACTGCTCATATCGGTGTTCCTGGCTGGATCAATATGTTCTGAAAATTCGATTACATAAGCTTGGAATATCTCGTTTTCAGCATTATGTGTTTGTCTAAAATGACGGCAAATGTTTATCTTTAATAATCCATTGATTATAACCACTTATTACTAATTGCTTACAGAAGTACAAAGCTTTGTAATGCCTCGTCCATATTGTTGACTGCTAAAGCTTTATGATGCCTCGCAAACTGTTTATTATTATTATTATTATTATTATTATTGATATTATAATTGTTAATAATAAACGATTTGTTTCTTTATTTATTATTTAATATTGCTTTACTTGTGTCTCAAAACTAGAGTCATTCAAGGAATGAATGTCTTGGTTATTATTATATCTTGAGTTTTTTGCAACGTCTGGGTGCATTTCAATTTTTTTGCTCTCTCAAGATGTTGAAAAAAAACAAAAGGTGCAAAAATAGAAGGGGAAAGGGAAGAAAGAAAGAAAAAAGAGAAGGGGAAAGAGAGGAAAAGAGAGAGGAGAAGAGAGGAAAAGAAAGAGAAGAGAGGGACTAAAACAACAATAATAAAATAGAATCTGTTCCGAGGAATTGCTTACTTTAAAGCAAGCTGTGAAAAATTAGGTAATTTTTTAGTTTTTAAAGTCCTCCAATAGCGGTCTACCTAATCACCTAGTTTGTAATTTTTTATTATATAATAAAAAAGAGGGTTTACGCTGTATATTTTGTATTGTAAATTCTCAATATTCCATATTTATATAAATGATTATGTTCTCACATTCACATGTATATAAATCTATGTATCATTAACTTATGAATAAGACAATTCATTATATGTGTGTGCGTATGAATGCATATAGTACTGGGTTGTTTTGGTTTCATACGTTTCCCTTTTACAATAAGGGACGTATCCTTCATATGATACATTACTACTTTGGCGTCCCCACGAGGGAAGTACTTTTGATCATGTACCACATAAGGCTTTTGGGCCCAAGAAAAGGATTAAGGTTTTTTAGTAAGAAATCGATCGTAAAAGTTTATCTATTCTGTTAAGAACTATGGCTTACTTACAATAAAAAGTGGATGTTAAAGAAGAAAAAAAATCAGAGAGATGGATGATAAATAAGAAGTACATGAGTTACTGCTACGACTATTACCATTATTATAAGCGTATCATGTTCGCATTACAGCGTTCAATATAAATGTACATAAATAGACTTTATACATTTTAAAAGAAGAATCTGATTCGAAACTGTACCCTTAGTAATTCTTGATTGGATGGAAAAGATACAGCAGGAGAAGGAGAAAAGTAGTAGAAAAAAGAATATCCATGGTAACACTATGACACAAAATGTAACATTTCTATTTTAAAAAAAAAAAAGAAAGTGACTACAATATATGATCACTATACCTCTTGATCTTTTTTATATTTTTTAACTTTCTGCGACATAATATTACTTTGCCGCTGGCTCGCTACAAGAAAAAAAAATGGAGAAAATGAAATGATGAACTGCATTTTGTGTAACAGCTGACAAAAACGTGTGTACTCCATCTTGGCAAGGGTATCTCTTTTGCTTATGTGAGATTTTGTACTCACGCCCTTTTTTTATATAATATGTTTATGAAATCAGCTTTACAAATGCTCTAATAGAGAAAAGTTATACCATGACTTTTCTTATATGAACTTATTTTTAGCTTTTTAGAATTCATGATTGATATATCAATGGTTTTTTGGAGTTTTTCACTTTCTTCCCACTAAAAAGGAAAAGTAATCATGCTTTTTGTAATACTATGGCCAAAGGTTCCAAACTCTTTTAGTATAAAAGGTTATTTTTTTTCACATCATTTTATAAAATATCTCTTGTAAATACTCTTTATTATTATAATCTTGTTTCTACCTCTTTTTTATCTACATTAATAGTATACACCTGTGCATTCATTATAAATAAGCCATTCATACAAAAAGTGTAGCTTGATTATCATTCAAGACATTTAAACAAGTAATATTTTATTTTTTCCCCATTCAAAACGTCAATAATGACTGTTATATAAGTTTGAAGATACAATATTAACATCAGAATCGTTTAAGTATTTGCACAGCTTCAAAGCCTTCTTATTTTTGTCTAATTAGTTATAAAATAATGTACAAATTGGTTAGAGAACATGCTTTAATTCATACGAATAAAACACAGCTATGGTCACTGCTTCAATATTATTTCATAAAGATAATAAAGTGCTAATTTTCAAAAATGGTCTACTTATCTCCATGAAAGATCAAATACAGTGGCCCCTCAATAAATTCCCAGTCTGGATGGTCAGAAAAGTGGGGAAATTATCGAAGTGGGAATTTATAGAGGAAAGAAATTAGTCAGAAAAGGTCGTTGAGGTGTAAAGAAAACCGAGAAAATATCGAAGTGGGAATTTATCGAGGGACCACTGTATGTAAAGTAAGCTACTTTACGAGGAATTCGAAAATACAAGTCGAATACGAGACAACCTTTCCATAAGGTCTAGTTTGCTTCAGTGAAAACCATCCAAGGTGGTACCTATGATATAAGATTCATTGGGTATGAATGATACGTGGCCTTTAAAACACTTTATAACGCTGTATTTTGCAATAAAATGGGCAGTAATGGCGTTTATACTCATTGAATAGCTAAAAAGACAAAGCTTAGTTGTAAATACTGCTTTTGTATTATTCACTACAATGATGAGCGCTTCCATAACTTTTACTACCGGGCTACATTATCATTATATTAAAATATTACTTGTTGGTTTGGTAGAGTAGTGTTATAAATTTAGTAATGCGCACTTTAGTTTGCCTGTTATTCTTGTCATGGCTTTTATCGCAGACTAAATTTCAAGTGAGCTATAGATAAAGCTTTTCAAAAAATATACTTCTTAAACAACTATAGATAGTACAGGGATATTTATGAAAAGAAGATATATCCAACGAGATAGGGCAATTTAAAAACGTACCCTACAGTAGAATATTTTTATAGTATCCTTTCAGTTTATTTCATTATAACTACACCGAATGCAATGATACTTATCTTGTGCATTAAGATATTATAGAAAAGAAAATTTATCAGTCTACTCTCTATTCTTACATTAATCGGTTTATATACTACTTGAAGTATACAAATATAAACTTAAAATAGTTTATTATAATCGTTATAGTGTTTGATATCCTATCACCCAAGTATTGTAACTGAATTTTATTTCCCTACTCTGCGTTTTTTATCATTAATAAAATGAAATGGATTACTATTAAGACACTAAGATACTTTCTTCTATTTTTAAGGCTTGTTTAAATTCTATATAATTAGAAAATAGTGTGTTTTATATTAGCCTCAATAGATAAGTTAGGTGGGATATAAAAGATAATTGTAGCATTGTGTCTTTTTTCCAGTAGCTGAAAAGTATATCAAATCACTGCTATCTTGCAAGGTTATACTAGTTCTAAGTTTTGATGAAATTCATATATTTCTTTTTTAAGTGATCTATCAACATTTCTCATACAGTTATAAGACCTTTTCGATCTCACGTTCTGTCTTCATCCTTTTTTTTTTCTAAAAAAAAAGCCAACTTCAAATATGAGAGTAAACCTGAAGAAACCTAAAAAAGGCATGTTGATGAATAAAGAAGCGATTGTTAAAGAAACAATAAATAAGCCTTAGTGGCTCCCTTGAATAGAATACCTTGAGTAGAATCCCTTTAATAAAATGTCAGTATAATGTCAAAAAATGAGTTACTTTTGTTTACATGAGTTTCATTATTTAACCTCAAAATTTTTTCATTCACATCAATCAGTCGATGCTATACAATTTAGCGTCTATACAATACAATTATGATTCCTCGTCCTCTTTATAATACTTCCACTTTTTCCCATATTATTTAGTATGTCGGGTAGTACTATAGATGTTTATAATATGAATGCTCTTCATTTATACCGCGTGGATAAATATGTACTTGTAAAAGTGTGAATTTATCCTGCAACAAAGTTTTTATTACAAATACGATTTATTATAAATGAATTATATAGGAAAAGAATATATACGTAATTAAGTCGTTCAGAACAAAAAGGAACTTGGTAGAAAAACCCGTTTAGTTAAAACCTTTTATATCTAATTTTAGACGATTTAGTATTCTAAAAGGAGAAATGTAAAACCCTCGCGGTTCTTGATAACTTAATTTTCAACTTTGTTCTGGGATATTGGGCTGTTATCCTGACGTTACGAGACTTTCTAAGCTGATAAACTGAATTCCTACTGCTGCTGGTCCTTTTCAAAAAAATCTAAATTGTAGTCGGATAAATGCATGCTGATAAGTTCAATAAAGTTTATAAGATATTCAGAAATGCCAGAGATACTATAATTTAATTCGAGTTCATTAAGCTAGAGACATTACTATACATCCTATTATAATAAATGATGAAAGTAATAATAATAATTGTACAAGCTAGTTTTCTATACATTTCTTAATCAAGATAAAGAATGACGAATAGGATAGGATAGTAAAGGAAGATTATAAATCAACAGTCTATAAGTTGAAATATAACTATAAGATACGAATTGGAAGAAAACAGATGGTATTGGTATGCTTGGATATTAAATGTACAACAAAAAAAGTATGGGCCATAAATATTAGTGTAAGTAAAAAGCACAACTGTTAATTAACAAGATACGCTCATGTGGCAAAATCTAAAATAGAAAGGCAAGAGAATAAAAATATAGTAGACATCAAGCTTGATTGTGGCACATTTATTATTAGCAAAATATTAGTTTGGATACCACTTTTACTCAGATTCCAGATCTTCATGAATATTTGGTTTTTTCAATAAGGCTACAAATCTTTGTAGATCATAGTAACACACCGGATAAAGCCGCAGAATTTATTTAACAGCATGTCACTAAGGACATTGCTTATGACTAATGACACTTAAACTTTGATATTTAGCAATTAACCTTGTGAGTATTTATCGTGAGAAAGCTGAATTTTTCAATAGAAGCATAATCGAAAGAATCACACAGAAATATATGATATTATCTGAGAGCTTCGTATCATTGTTTCTCGAATAAAGTTGTTTAAATTCTCAGGGCCCATGTTTTGACAAAAATGAAGGCCATTAATTTGTTGCCTATAATTATTCCGAAAATACGATAAATATTCTAAATGATACACAAAGTAATTTGACATCCTACACAATTATCAGATGGACGTAAGGTAGTTTCATACTAATACTATTGTTTACTATAATAATAACGAAGTAAGCATGTCACACAAATTAACAATAGAGCGATTTTACTATCTCTCTGTCTCTCCTTTAATTCCAAATAACTATTGTAGAATACCGCGTGATAGCTTCAAGTGTTATCGTAAAAAGCTACTTAACTATACTTGTCTATTTTACCAGGTATTAGGTCAAGTTATACACGCGTTGCTCAAAGTCCCCGACTTTTCTCTTCAATATTATTCATGTTAAAAAACCAAATCGAGATCATGACTACCTTGTAAATAACGCATGAAAATTACACTTTAGCGCTATTTTTGAGGAATAAATAAAAATTAGTTTTAATTTAACACAAATAAGTACTATTAAACCCTTTTCTTATCTCTATCTCTATCAAAAAAATGTAATCCATATATTAAAATATATGAAGAAAAAGGCTATAATTGGTTTTAAGTAGAATGACAATCCAACGCTATTGCTTTTAATATTTTATGGTCAGCAACATCTTAGATATGGGAGAAGCGTTTTTGTTTTTCTAACTGATGCTGTTCACTCTCACTGAGATAGTAGCCCTAAAAATAATAACCAATAGCTTGGCGCACCATTATCCGTGAGAGTGCTCCATTCCATTTATAAACATTCAGACGATCATATGCTAGTAATGCATATAATGTTATATATATATTTTGTATTCGCCTTCTTAGCGCTAGCTTGATAACCACATATGTTAACTTACATTAGATGAACAGGCATCTGGAAGTGATTTATTCCTCTCTGGTTTAGTGTAATATTCAAACCTAATTTTTATTAGCTTCACTAATTAAACTTAAACCCCATTCAGATCTTCACACATGACGATTACTAGAAGGAAGCCCTACATCCCTTCTTAGCATGCCCCAATATATTCTACTTACTATCCCACACCAATCGTTATACACTTTACTTTTTGGTATGTAAAAAAAGGAAGGGGATTTAGTGAATATAGACAATTAGCGCCAGGTGTTTGGTATCTGACCTGACCAACGTTAAACTTGATTTACAAACAAACAAAGAAAAATACACGACAATTTTTTTGATCCGTTGCTCCGGTTTTGCAACGCATATATACAACCCAGCCCCTATTTTTTTTTGTCATTAAATAGATACGTCAAAGTGTCTTTGTTTTTTACCTTTTTTTCTCATTCGTAGGTCTAGCTCTTATGTTCACGACTCCCAATCGATTAAAGTCTTCTTTGTCACCCATATATATATATATATATATATATGAGTAAACTAGGGTTTTACTGTACGAAAGGAATACATTACATTTTGAATACCATATATATATAAAAGCAATAGGAGGGATGATACATTAGTTTTTAGCTTAATAAGGAAGATCACTTTTTATTATTCAGATAATAGAAAAGTAAACAGGTTATTAAAAAAGTGAATTAACTATTTTTAAAATATACACTAAGAGAGACTCCGTGGACTATGCCATTTTTGAAAAAATCGAGGATTTTTTAAACAAAAATGCGAGATATTTTAATTTTACCATTATCGTAGGAAATCAATATTTGGATTAGTGCGCACAGGTTTTTTTTTTTACCTTACTCTTTTATTAGTTGTAACTTATGAATAGGGTTATTTAGAATGCTACGTACTTCCTTTCGTTGGTTATTCACTATAATTTTAGCAATGTGTAATAAAAGTGAAATGTAGCCTATCAAAGTGAAGCCACGCATAGGGAGAAACAGAAATAAACAGTCAATTACTCATGTTTCCAGAGAGAAACATGCATATATGTAGTTATACCACTGGACCTGAGAATTGCGTCATATGCTCTACTGCAAAATATGGAAAATGTTCAAGCGTTCATAGATGTGATTTGAAATACCCTCAATCTGATCATTGAATCTTAATACTTGTGTTTTCCAAATGAATAGTAAACAATAATGCGACTACATTGCATCAAGGGATAGTGTTTGTCTATTATCCTTTCGCGTTTATCACTAAAAAAAATGGCGGAATAATATATTGTTATGCAAGAAAGCATGATATCATTTCTTCTTATTTGATAAAATCAAAAAGCCGATATTAGTATTTGAAAACAAAGTTTACTATCGAACCTTATAGATTTTTTTCCATCTTCGTAACAATCTAAGCTCATTCATTTTTAATTGATCATACATATGTTCTTCATCACTCTGAAAATAAAACAGGGATATTTTCGTGTTGAAATTTGATTCGAGAGGCTATCATTGGAAGTGTTTTTCAACATGCCAAGATCAACCAAGTGAGCGTACTATACATGTTTTTACCAAGTCCAAAAGGTTATAACGGGGTTTAGACGGAAAACCATGACACACATAACAATCTAGATGGTGCTAGATATGGTACCAGACAAAGCAAAGTGCCAGAAAGAGAAAAGATTAAATCGATCGAGTTTTTTATTTTAAGAAAGAAAGGTAGAAGTTTTAGGCTACAATAATAGCAAACTAATCTAGATTACACAAATTAGGAAACTTGTTACTTAGAAAGTATTAAAATTATGTGCTCAAAGTTCATGTATGAACGAACACAAGCTTTTCTTAGTACCTTCATAGCTGTTCTAGATTTCCGAATGTCTATTCGATTTGTTTTAGTTTAGAAACATACTAAAATTCTTCAAAATAATAAAAATCAATAGAAAAAATGATATCAAGATTAACCTAATTCGTTGTCGATCATCTGTTATTATACTTTGTGTGGTGTTATTTTTTTTTTCTTGAAACTTCGATCTGCGAAAAATGTTATTTACATCAGTTAAAAATTAGCCTAAAAAATTACTTTTTCAGAATAGGCATTTATTTGAATGAGTCATTACCACAAGGAAATTTCAATTATGTAAGGAGAATAGTGTAAATGTAAGTGAGAATATGATTTTATTCAACTTACCATAAATTTCACTTTGTACCTATTTTGATAACTTTTGAAAGATTAGAAAAAAATAGAAAAGCGCGATGGATGGTGCGAACAAGTGTGTAACGGGATTAAATACAATGTTGTTTCTTAATTTTTTTTTGGAGACTAAACTATACTAGGAATATTAGTCCAAGTGTCTGGGTGTATATCATCAGGAGATGTAGTTTGGTATAATACAATTGGACAGCCATCGATTCAAAATTTTCAAAATAAATTATACGAGGTGATGTACATAAAACATTGTTAATCAATGCTAATTAAATGGCTGGAAATCCTAAAAAGCCAGTTTTTGAAGGGATATTTCTTATTCGGGCATTTGTGGGAACTTATTCTTTGAGCCAATTTATTTTTTTTATTAGTTTAAATGTTTTGGTCTGTGCCGCCAAGTTTTTTAAAAAATAAGATTGTGCCATGAGTATAATTGACACATTTTTTGCTTGGTAAGGTATAGTTCTCTCCTTATTATGAAGTTGTATTTCATAACAAAATAAGAACACGGGCAAAATATAACTCAAAGTCCGAACTCAATCAAACTTTCGCAAACGCTTAGTACATTTTGTAAAAAAAAAGAATCTATTAGTTTCTGTGAGTATCTTTTAACATATTTACCTTTTCGTAAAAACCCAATAAATCAACTCAATGTGATTATCAAACGCACTATTTTTCTGTTTTTAAATATAATGTCGGTCACAATGGGCATTTATCTTTACAAGTTTCTTGTAATAGAAAAATAGCGAACTCCTAAGCCAAACAAAACTAACTTGATTAGAAACGGCTGCATTTGTTGATAATATCAGCAGAACTAGGATATTTTCAATCCCAGTTGAATATGACATCAGCCCCAACCTTTATTTTAGATTGTAAGTTTTGCATGAAAAACAAATAAGATAAAACGGGCAAAAATAAAAAAAAATCGGATTTTGCTATTTAAGGCCGAGCAATTTCATTCTAAAATATTTTTATTCTTCTTTTTCTTCTCAAGTTTGTTTCTTTTCTTATTACATCTAAATATAAAATAAGATATAAAAAAATTAGTTATGTTCCAAGGTAAAAAAGCGGACACTCTCTCTCTCTTTTTTATCTATTCTTTACTCAAAACCCTGTATAGATAATTCAACAGTATTTACACCTACTCGCTTGCTTATGAATGAATGGGCGTTTAATCAAGATTTCTCTACCAATGGTATTGGTCTATTCAACCCATACCCAGTTAAACAGCCAGAGACTGTGATACCAGCTAATACTCAAGATAAAGTGTTTGAACAAGCACCACTGCCTACTACACCGCCTACACCTCCTGCAGGTTTACCACTTGAACCACCTAAAATTCAACAACAGCAGGCTGTCGAGAAGAAAAAAGAGCGAAAGAAAGTCTTGGAAAGAAACCGCCAAGCTGCATATAAATGTCGCCAGAAAAAGAAGCGATGGTTACATAACCTTGAATCCACCTACGAAGTTGCTGAAGCAAGAAACAAAGAGCTCAGTGCAATGGTTGCACAGCTCCGGGAAGAGAGTATCTACCTGAGAAATATTCTATTAACCCACGGAAACTGCGACTGCTCTGTTGTGGTAAGTCGTCTTTACAAAATAAAACAGCCCTGAATAGTAACTTAACATACGTACATATATAGCAAGCTTATCTTCGTAGAACTTCGGAACAACTCGCGATGTCACCTCCATTCGCATCTAGTTCAGGTTCAGAAACATCTTTATCTACACACAGCCAGACCTTTTAAATCATCCTATTTTACCAAAACATTTATGTATTTCTGTCCTGTCCCCCATCATTTCACCCTCTACTGGTTCACCAAAGCTTTTTTTTCCTGGTATTATCAACTTCAAATATTCCCCCCACTTTCATTGATGTATATATTGCACTATTTCAATTCTTTTATGACAAATGAAACTGGAAAAAAAAGAAATTTATGTATTTATTCTCTTAAAAATAAAAAATGTTCATGCTCAAGAAAAACAGAAAACAAAAAATTAAAATCCATCAACTTGTGCAAAGATAATTACTATTTTAGTTTGTGGGGAATATGTGCTTTCTCTTGACAATGTTAGTCATTGGCGCCTAGTGGATGACTACACGATCATGTGATCAAGGAACATTAAATGACACATAAAAGAGAGGGCCTAAAATCATAAAATAATAAATCACTTTTTTTCTATATCTATTATTATTATATTTATACGATGACTAAAACCATGCAGGTTGTTTATAGCGATGATAGTCTTCTTCATAACCCCAAGGGCGAGATGACATTGGGCACTTGGAAACCCTATGTTGGTATGTTTAAGTTAAACTTTTCTTCTCCTTAAATATGATTATTAAATATTCTTTTTACATAGAGTCGCCTTCACGACTTGTATCCATTAAGAAGTTTGTTGATGCCAATCCTGAATTCCAAGTAGTCGAACCAAATGATTACACTTTAGGTCCTATTCTCGATATCCACGAGCAGGATTATGTCGAGTATCTTCAAACCATTTATGATGAATGGGTAGCTGAGGGTTTACCCGGCGATACAGTCATCAGTGATACTTTCCCTCATCCTTCTGTGATTGGTAAAATCGATCCTATCATCTATAGAAAGACTGCTAAGCTAAGCGCTCCTGGAAAAATGGGATTATTTAACTTTGATATGTCAGTTGCATTCGTAAAAGGTAATAATAAGAAGAAGAATAAAAAATAACACAACACGAGTTTCTGGTACAACTAACGAACGAAATTAGATTCATGGCGCGCTGCTTATGCTTCTGCTCAGATTGCTCTGTCTGCTGCCCATCGTCTCGTAGAATCTATTGGACAAAGTCAAGATCCTGCTTCTATTTATGCTTTGTGTAGACCTCCTGGCCATCACGCTGCAAACAACATGGCAGGAGGATACTGCTTTATTAACAACGTTGCAGTTGTCGCTCGTTTCTTACAGAACTATACCTTGGAAGATATGAACAATTCCAAGAAGCCCTATGCCTTTGATGAAGAGGCTGTGCGCAATGGTGAACGCAGTGTTGGTACATCCACAAATAAAAAGAGAATTCTGATTATTGATATTGATTACCACCAGTAAGTTGCACAAAGATCTTCAAGGAGAATTAGTGTGTAGATATGTTTATTAATTTTAAGAATCCACAAATAGTGGCAACGGTACCCAATCAATTTTCTACGATGATCCTTCTGTATTCTACATTTCCCTTCATGGTTCACCTGACTACCCCTTTTATACTGGATCCGAAGAGGAAAAGGGTGAAGGTGTTGGTCTTGGTTACAACATCAATGTCCCTCTTCATCCACAAACTACAACTGATGAAATCTATCTTGATAACCTCGATCATGTCCTTAAACTTGAGAGCGTTGTTAACTTTGATGCAGAAATTGTCATTGTGTCTTTGGGTTTGGATACCTGGTGCGAGGATCCTGTAGGTGGTATGAAGCTACTCAAAGACATGGAAACCTATAAGAAGATGGGTTCTTTGATGAAGAAATCACTCTCCTGCCAAAACCGTCCTTTCTTGTTCGTTCAAGAGGGTGGTTATACTGTAGAAAAGCTTGGTGATTTAGCCGGTAGAGTATTACAAGGCTATCTTGCCCAAGAGTAATTACACACAAGTGTATGCAATTAGTATATATAAATCAAATAAAAAATGTACAATCCACAGATCTAATCTATATCTTAAACTCAATGTATGGTTGGCTTTACGCTTCAAGATGGATATTTTTTTTCTTGTACAGTTGTCACTACACCGCGGTATTCACCTTAATCGAAGTACTACAAAAGAAAGTTAAGGTTAATATATATACTAGTTTTAGAAAGACACTATGTTGGTGCGACACAATTGCACTTTACCAAGATATATTTTTAAATCTTGTTAGAAATGAACCACATAACGAAAATAAGATCTATAAGATCAAAGCTGAAGATACATATGAAGATTGCAAATTATATTATCTTTGTAGACACTTTTTACCATCACACTGATAAAAAGAAAAAAGATAAGACAGAGAGAAATTACAAAAAATCTCCGCTAATAAATAGCATCTATACGAAAAATATACTTCTATTTTTTTTTTATTTTGATTCCTATTATTTTTTTTTCTCACAATCTAATTTGGATAGAGCTACATTTTAAATATACAATTGCATTTTGTGTCTGATCTGAGAATACTAGGACGGTCTAAAGCTTACCCATGGTCTCCATAGCCATCTCATAGGCAAAGAAAGTAGCAGCGTTAGCAGGGAAAGCTCTGGCCATAGTTGGACCAAAACCATTGAAGAAAGCTTTAGTGCCTGAACTCTTCATCAATGTCTTGAAAACTTCAGTAGTAGACTTGTAACTATAAATGGCTATTTAAGTACTAGAACAATAGATCGATCCAATTAGCTCTTCAAAAAGAAAATTTCTTACCGAAGGTCGTTCTGGAAACAACTCTTAATAACATCTTGGGGATAAGAGGGCAACCAAGCAGAAAAGCCCGACAAACCACCAGCCATGAGCAAATCAATGGTGGTTGCCTGTTTATCCTCTCTCATCGATGCGAAGAGTCTCTTCAAAGATTCATAAGTGACTAGTGGTTATAAAACGAAATTAGAGTTATAAAAAAAATACATTCCCACCACCAACTTTCTCTCGTGATATTTACCAAAGTAGCAGAAATAACTGGGTGCATCTCTCAATAATGTGACACCCATACCACGGTAAATGCCCATGAAACCCTGTGCACGAATAGTGCGAACACCACAATCAATAACACCTTTATACTATTCCCATTACATTCGGATTAGAATACTGTAAAAAAATGACACACAAGTATAGACTTACAGGTGCTTCCAATTCTCCCTTGACACCAATGACACCCTTAGGATCTTGGGTTTGTAACTTGACCTTCAAAAGTTCAATAGGACAATTAAGGAAAGCCATAACTGAACCTGCCAAAGAACCAGCGACACCGATCTCGACTAATATATCATTTCCTCAATATTAAAAACAGTGTCCCCTTATATAAAATATCGTTATTCTTTGATTTACCGATAGACAATTCCTTTTTTTCATCGCCATTCTGGAATACTCTTCTGAAATAACCATTTGACATGAACATAACGGCATTACTTTATACAGATATAAATAAATGAATAACACTTTTAGCTATAAAACCTTTCAGTTGTACTTACCAGAAACCAATACCTGCCAAAGGTGACATAACACCACGGTAAACACCTTTAGGCTAAAATAATGAAAGGAGTTATTTCAATTGTTTTTTCCCGGGAAAAAAATTTACTTACACCTTCTTCTTTGACGAGCTTTGTAACGCAGTCCATAGCGTTCTTATAGATAGGAGGGGAAGGTTGAGTCTGTAAACGGACCTTAATGGTGTCAAAAGGATGTCCTATGAATTCCTCATGTCAGCATGGACCTCGATTTACATTTTAAAAAGAGTAATTACCAACTGCAACCTGTGCCCAGCCACCAACGGTGCCTGCTATTAAATCCTGGGCAAGTTTAGGAACCAAAGGCTTCTTCTCCTGTGTTATAGTTGTCATCCTTCCCCTTAAAAATATGGTAATAAAGTTTGAAAACCAATAAAATAAAAGTATTTTTAAAAAATATTTTTTAAATAGATTTGATCTGTTTCAAGAGAGCTTTAGCTCAGATGTGACGGTTTGTTGCGTGAGAAAGATCATAAAAAAGTAACGCAAAGTGGTAAAAGAGCACAAACGCTAGTACTGGTTTTTCAGTAAGAATTTGCGAAAGTGGCAAACCAATTAGCCAAAAGTGGAATTAGATTTCGTCAAAGTGGCAAAGTAATTGGTTCAAATCGGAAAGAATTTTGGTGACAATTGGCGAAATCTTTTTTTGCTTTTGACCAAAAGATTTTGCAAAGGCGCCAATTCTCACTAAAAAACCAGTAGAATGGTTGAATCAGGAAAGCATTTAGTGAACATGATCAAAGTCTAGAACTATAAACGATTCAATTGAATAACTCGGCAATCATTTCATTTTTTTTCCATCCCAGACAGCAAAATAGAAGTATATGCCTGAAAATGTTGGAGGTTGATGTGATATCTCGAGTCAAATTCTATCTCGCATTTGCCACAATAAACAAATGAAAATAGGTTTACAATATGACTGGTCCATATATTGATTTCATACTCTAATAAACTTTATTTGCAATCTCTTGTCGGAAGCTGCCATTCTCGACATTTATTTTAGATAAGACATTATATCTCGGTGAACCATTATTATATTTTGAATGTATAGTACACTGATAGATCTAGAATGGAGTAGAGGCTCCGAGATAAGTTTTAATGACACTAGGTGGTGTTTCGATCAATTTTGCACGAATAGTTTCTCTGCCGAGTTCTTTGCTTGCCGCCCAACGATGACAGCCACCGAACGCGAAATAATAATCATTTCCTTTATGAGAGACGTGATGCACATCCTATCAAATTGTTTAGCAAAGGCACATTTAAAGATTAAAAGCACTTACAATAGGAGTCAGTTCATTTTCACGCTCTGGTATTTGTAAAACTTGTTTCATATTATCTACTTTTTGTCTATCTAATTGTGATGGAATAGGGCGATTGATAGCTGACATGGGCACATCATATACCTTTTTTTATTTTTAGTACAAAATAAACAAATCAATAAACAAACAATACAATAGTAAAAAATAGACTACCTCTTTAACAGCATTTCCATGAATTGAAAAGTTATCTACAATTGACATTTTATGAATTAATCTTTTTATCATACAAAAGAAAGGAAAAATAATAAAATTGGAGTACTGGCACATCAATTTATTTTAAATTAAGTGCTTAATAATGCTCTGCGTGGCCAATCAAATTGAACTACCAATAAGAATGATTTTTAGTCATCGCTCAAACGAGTGGCTCATGTCTTTTTTTATTTGTTTTGCTTTCAAACACTAGGATGATGAGATCATCTGTCGTTTTAACCATTACAATGTATTAATAAAGCATATCGCTTATACATTCATTGAAAAAGTATATCATTGTTATCTTTTGTCAAAGAAATCTATATGAATCCTTTTAGATTTTTGTTTTAAGCTCACCGAATGTGTCAGTGCATTCTTTTTCCATGTTCTTTTTGCTTTCCTTGAAGAGAAAAATCCACTACAAACAAACATTTTAATTTTAGGAAAAAAGGTTAGCCTTGCCCATGCAATACCTTTATGCTCATTACCTAATCTCTATTATTATTGAATCTATCCCGCTTTTACAACCAGGTTATGGGGAGTTCCATCTACTACTTTGTTTGAATACATTAATATCATCGTTCTGCACATTGACCACCATCGCTCTTAGTTTTATATCAACTTTTTATTAATAATTTTATTTTTCTATTCTTGTTCTATCGTCTTTGTTGTTTTTACCGCTTTTGGACCTTATCCTTAACATCTTTTTACTATTTTTCGTATCACTGTTGAATCCTTGGTCAGTTTCTCAGTTTCTCAGTTTCTAACGCTATGAAAATTCACCAAAAAATATCCCATGTGTCAAATTTCTTGCATTTAATAGAGTAATAAAGAAAAAATGATGACTTATCTGGTTGACATTATAACAGATCAAAATAGACGAATAGAATCATGTTTATGTATTTTTGTCATCTTCAACAAATAGATGATGAAAGAAAGATATATTTGCTTGATATCTACAAATGATCCTACGAACAAACTCTTAATCAAGAAAAAGTGTATATATACTTGTGGTAATTTTTCATACAACATTTCTTTTTCTTTTTTCTCATTAGTCTCAAATAAGTATACGTATATTATAAGCAATTCCTATTTCTAGAACTTGGATCATGCAAACTAAAGTCATTTTGTCAATTGCTATTGCAACCTTTTTACTCCAAGGTAATTCTAATACAATTTAAATTATTTAAATTTTCTTATTTGTATTGCTTTATATTCAATAGTCCAGGCTGATGTTCAACCTGTTAAGAATGCTGTCACCGATCCTAATCAAGCTGTTACTAGAAATATAGCTGATATAGGTATAAGTTAAAATGTTGGATCAAATACTAGCATAGAATTAATGTACTTTTAAAAAAGTGCCTGCAAATTTCAAGAAGGATAAAGAGGAAGATAATGAAGAACCCGAAGAAGAGGAAGAAGAAGTTGACCCTGAGACTCGCATCAAAGATCTCAAGGAAGCAGCCAAGGCCTTTGGTGATTCGGGAGCTTATATTTTCAATGATGACAAGGGCTTTATTCCATTAAAGGAAGGACTGAATGAGATCGTAAAGGAGGAAACAGGTGAAGACTTGGACGAGGCGGAAGAGGAGGATGATAAAAAGAGTAAGAAAAAGGGAAAGAAAGATGATGAAGAAGAGTCTGAAGAAAAAGAGTTGAATGCCCAAGAGGCTTCTGCTGCTGTTCCAACTGCTGCCCCCGCCGCTGGTGGAGCCTCTGCTGCCCCAAGTGTGAAGGCATCTGTTTCTACAGGTGTTTCCATTTCTTTCCCTTCTCCTAGTAGCTCCGGCAACATCCCCAAGTTTGGTGTAGGATCTGGTAGAAGTGCTGCTAGTTCTATGAGTGTTCGCCCAACCAACGGTGCCAAGGTAGCTTCTCCTAAATCGGCTGGTAACACTGTTCGTGCCAGTATTGGTGCTTCTGTTGGTGTGATTGCATTTGCTGCTTATTCTCTTCTCTAAAAAGAGAAAAAACTTTTTTTTTT
>VCJC01000732.1:8802-21403 GCA_024140195.1 Backusella luteola
TACTTTTGAGCCCGTATGTGTTTTTGTTTATTTTCTTTTTTGCACACTATGCTGAAACTGATATCCACATGAATTTTAGGTGATTGAAAAAGTCATGGAATGGTATAGACCTGCAGCTGTTGTTTTACAGTGTGGTGGTGACTCTTTAAGTGGAGACAAGCTTGGCTGCTTCAACTTGTCAATGAAAGGTAACTTTTTGTCATGATGATCACCCCAATATGTACTAAGATATTAAAAATAGGCCACGCCAATTGTGTCAAATTTGTTAAAAAGTTCAACTTGCCTACCCTAGTGTTGGGTGGTGGTGGTTATACCATGAGAAACGTTGCTAGGGCATGGGCCTATGAAACAGGTGTAGTAGTCGGGCAAGATATTGGTCCAGAAATGCCATACAACGATTATTATGAATATTATGGTCCCGATTATAAACTTGATGTACGAGCCAGTAACATGGATAATCTGAATACACCAGACTATTTGGAGAAGATAAAGTAAGTTGTTTTTCAACTTGCACCTTTATAGCTTTTCCTGCTCTAATCTCTGTTTCTTTTTAGAACTCAGGTGTTTGAGAATCTATCTCGCACTCTCTTTGCACCCAGCGTTCAAATGCAAGGTATTTTATATATATAATTGAATAAAAAAGCAAAACAAAGAGGCTCTAGTCAATCTAAAGACCAAATCTCTTTTCAGAGGTTCCTCGTGATGCTGATATGTCTGAGGATGAGGATGAACAGGATCCTGACGACAGAATGACGGGTAAATATATTCAGCCATTATTATCCTTAGTATAACTATTTTAACTTTTTAAAATAATAATAAAATAGAGAATTATTGGGATAGACGCATTATGCCTGAAAACGAATATTATGATTCTGACGAGGGCGAAGCACAAGGTTCAGGAAACAATGTAACGAGTAGACATGAAAGAGACTACAATGACACAAGCGATGTGCAAATGTCACAAGAAGAAGAAGATCAAATTGCAGAAGCTTTGAAAGAAGACGAGGGCAATGATAACGAAAAAGAAGTAAAGACGGAACAAGTTCAACAGCAGGATACTAAAATGGACACCGCTGATGAAACAGAAACAAATGGAAATGTTCAACCTATCGAAGCAGTAGAAGAAGATACTGTAATGGAAGGTAAAGTGAATTAGTAATAGAAACCCCAATTATTTTCAATATCTTGTTTGTTTAATTTAACACGTTCTCTCTTTTTCTTGTTAAAAAAAAAGACGCGGTTAAACAGGAAGAATCTACTTCCGGTGAAAGAATAACCGATAATACAGAGAACGAGGAACAGGCAAGCCAGTCACAACAAACTCCTGAGAGACAAGTTGTTGAAAGTTCACCTGTTCAGCAAGAAGATACTCTTAAACCACAACCAATGGAACAAGATAAATCAGCACACGAATCACAATCTCCCAAGGAGGCTGTTTCTGATATACAATCATCAGAGGATATATTGGAGCCAACATCGGTTACCGAAGAAAAAGTAGATGAAGCAATTAAACATACACCATCGCCAACAGAAGCAACAACGGCTGCAGTGACAACAACGGAATCTCCGTTTTCTACACAAATTGTTAAAGAGGATAGAATGGAATCTACCGATAATCAAATTAGTGGAGAACCTCTAACAACAGTAGTTAAAGAAGAGGATATCAAATCGGAAGAAACAATTCCTGTTGCATCAGAGGCAATGGAAACTGAAACAAATGAAACGCAAGTTAGTGAACCAGAAGTAGAAGAGCCCAAGACAACGGGACCAGAAGTAAAAGAACCAGAAGTGAAGGAACCAGAAGTGAAAGAGCCAGAAGTGAAAGAGCCAGAGCCAGAAGCGAAAGAGCCAGAAATGAAGGAACCTGTGCTCGAATTACCTGAAATACAAGAACCACAAGTTAAAGAACCAGAAGTAAACGTGCCAAAAGTAGAGGAACCTGTAGGTCAGGAGCCTAAAGAAAAAGAATCTGAAATAAAGGAGCCTGAAGCAATGGAAACAGATTACAATGAACCAGAGGCAGTAGAATCCAAAATAGAGGAACCTCATTTACACGAAATGAACGAACCTGAAGTAAGAGAACCAGTGATAAACGAACCAGAAGCCAAGAATACAGACTCAGCAGAGCCAGAAGCTATGGAAATTGAAACAAAGAATGTAGAAGCAACTACAACACAGGATGATAACACATCATCGATAGAAACAAAGCATGATGAAAAGGAGGTCTTCTCTGATAAATTAAAACCTTCTCAAGTACAAACAGCAACAAGCACCAATTTATCTGCAGAGTCAATTCCCCAATCCCCTCTTAGTCCAGCAAAAGCAGGTGTAGAAAGCGAGGAAGAAGGCGAAGTAAAATCAGTTAAATCTCAATCCCCTCCCCCATCCTCACCAAAAGACAACATAGTAGAAAGCAATGCTACTAATCCAGCTTTGGAAGAAGAAGAGGAAGAGGAAGAAGAGGAAGCATTAGAAGACGGTGAGATTGCTGAATGATTGATTTTTGACATTTTTCTTCCCCCCTCCCTTTTTTTTTTCTTTTTCTTTAAACATATACATTGAAAATGGTATTATCACCCCCAAACATTTTAAATAAACTTTTACTTTCATCCAAGAAATATAATCTTTAAAAGATGCTTTAATTCGTACAAGAGAGTGCGAAAAGATATATATTTACTTTGTTTATTATACATGAATTTTATTATTAAATGGTATGCTCTAGAATGCATTTACCAGCCCTTCATTTCGCTTACAACTGCCTTTTCTCTATCTTTACTCATTTCACCATAGCCAATAACACGCATAGAGAAACCACCACTACCTCCTGTTAAGCTGCGAAGGGCACTAGAGTAACCCAGCATCGAGCTTAGTGGAACATGTGCTTTAATCATTTGCTTTGGCTTGTAACCATCAACATCGGACTGAACAAGGCGTGAATCATCTGGGACATAGACCTGTACATCACTTTCCTCGACCGGTTCATCAGTAGATGACTCTAGCCCAATAACATGTCCTCTACGAGTGCCACTAAGGTCACTCACAACAGGACCAATGTGGTTTTCGTTGACCTCTGTATAAACTTCCATCATGGGCTCTAGTAAACATGGATCAGCCTTTTGAACAGCATCAAATACACCATTTGAAACGCAAGCAGAGATGGCACCCAAGGTTGTTTCTTGACCAAATGTTTCGATCTTGTCTGCCTTTATTTTAAGTTTGGTGAGAGGGAAGCCAAGAATGGCACCTCTAGCAAGACCTGCCAGGAGACCATTGTGGATAGCTTGTCTGACATCGTCTTCGTCCAACTGATCCTTAGCTTGAGTTTCATTTCTGTCAGACTGTATCGAGCTACTGTTGAAGGATAACCAGTTTCCAGAATCGGATACCCATTCATCCTTTGATTGTTCTTCATCATCAGCAACACGAGATAGTTCAATTTGACAAGATGCTCGAGCTCTTTTTCCTAAAACTTCCTTGTCGTAAGAACTATGTACCTGAGCCTCTGACTGACATGTCTCACGGTAGCTAATACGCATTTTTCCCATCTCAGCCTTGACCTTGAAATCGTTCAATAGTCTATCTTTTACGATTTCAAGATGGAGTTCACCCATACCACTAACAAGAAGCTGTCCACTTTCTTCATCTGTCCAGAACTTGAGAGAAGGATCTTCACGTGTTAAATTCTTCAAAGCATCTGTGACAGCCTGCTCCTCTGAAACGGATGCAGGCTCAACGGCAGAGAAAAAGGCGGGACTAGGGATATCAATGTTTCCAAGCTGAAGACCTGCTTTGATGGACGTTGCATCGTTCGACTGCACCAGAGTGTCACCTGTGCGTGTGTCTTTCAGTCCGACAATAACACCGATATTTCCTGGGCCAATGATGGGTATTTCTTCTACATCCTTTGCATACATCTGAAGTAGTTTATTTACTCTTTCTTTTTGTCGTGTTGTTGTATTGAATATAGTAGCACGAGTATTGACCTTGCCTGAATAATCATAATAATAAAAGAGTTTTATGTTTAAATTAATTTAAAAAAGAAAAAAAAATGATCAAGTAACTTACCAGAATACACCTTGACATAAACCAGAGGCCCTCTCTTAGCATCATGGACTACCTTAAAGGCCAAAGCGCATAGTTTGCCATTTTCAGCCAATGGTACAAGTGCAGTCTTACCGCTATTATAAGTAGCGAGCGCAGAAGGTCTATCTAAAGGACTGGGTAGATAATCAACAACAGCGTCTAATAATGGTTGGACACCAAGATTCTTAAAGGCAGCACCGCACAACACAGGTACAGCCTTATTTCCAAGAGTCACTCTTCTAACAGCTTCCTTTATAGCTTCTGGTTTAACTGCCATATGATCGCCATCGGCTTCTTCAAAGAAAGTATCCATGATGGCGTCATCCATTTCAGCCAATGCTTCAATCAAGGCAGTTCGACCACGAACAGCCTCTGCAAGCAATGCTTCATCGCCGACATCCTTCAGGGGCTTTCTAGAAAGATTAGATCCATCGACATTATCGGGATTCCATTCAATCAATTCCATTGTTACTAAATCAGCAACCGACTTTAATCCCTTTAATTTATCATCAAGACTATCATCATGCATGATGGGTAACTGCAGGACAAGAGGTCTTGCACGTAGCTTTTTCCAAATCTCGCGCACCGTTCTACCATAAGCCGCGCCTGTTCTATCCAATTTATTCACAAATGCAATACGTGGAATTTCATATCCATCAGCCTGTTTCCATACAGTTTCTGTCTGTGCTTCTACACCAGCTACACCGTCCAAAATGGTGACAGCACCGTCTAAAACACGCACAGCTCTTTCAACCTCCATGGTAAAATCAACGTGGCCAGGTGTATCAATCAAATTAACTCGGTGTCCTTTCCATCCAAAGGTAATGGCTGCACTGTTGATGGTGATACCTCTTTCTCTTTCTGCTGCAAGATAATCCATCACTGTGTCTCCATCATCGATGTCTATTCTCCTTTTCCCTTTAATATGATATTCTTTCTCTCTTTATGGTAAATTATTACCTCCAATGCGTTTCGTAACACCTGCATAGTACAACATACGCTCCGTAGTTGTGGTTTTTCCTGCATCGATATGAGCTATAATACCAATATTACGGGTTTTTGGAATGGTGAAGTCCTTGGAATCTAAACAAGACACGATCAGTATTGTATGCTCTTTTGTCGTAAGAATCGCTTACTTGTTACATAGGCTCTAGTGAAGCGAGCATGCTGGATTATCGATCGTCTAGAAAGAGGTGGCCGATTTAATAGTAGCTTCAACATGGCCAATTTAACGCAGAGAGGAAAAATAAAACAAGCTGCAAGAAATAAATTGAAGCACAGGGCTTCAAAAAGGGGGTTGTCAGGGACTGCTCTCTTCCATATATAGAAATTAGGTTACAAGCTTTTATCTTTGACCGTATTTTTTAAGGACATCGTTACATTCACTACACTTTGACAGTAGGTGCCTTTCACATAGATAAACCGTTCAAGCCTTGAATTTACTTGGGCCAAGAAGGGTCTCACGACTTTGAATGCCCATCGAATGACTCTCACAAAGGGTATGTCGTTCATAAAAACAGTATTCGGTGACTTTGATTTACAAATTTTCGAAAACAAAAAATGAACCAAGTCCACTAGTTTTTTAACAAATTATCTTCCCTCGAGAAGAACTTTGGCCTTGTACTTGTCATATACTTGTTTTAACTATATAATAATGATGTTATATTGCAAAGTTGTCGAACCACTCGAATCATACGAGTCATCTTACGAAAAGGTAGTTGCTATTGACAAAAGCAAACTCCAAAAAGTAAAGGACTTGAAAGTACATGGCCATGATATGACAATGTGATGGATAGGCGTCTGTTAATGTTAATGAATCATTAGTATATCTTTCCTTTTCCAAAAGTCTGCTATAGCATGTGAACATTTTGCATTTAATCACAAGCAACTTTTAGTCAAGTCAAAAAGCACATAACTTATTGTGACATTTCAACGGACATTTAATTTCTCAAAGTGACAAAAATCACCGTTATCACTGTACTTTATTTTTCATTTTACTTTTTTTTTCTTATTTTTTCTTTTTTATTAATATAATATAATTTCGTTGTATTTCTTCATAATGCTAAATTTGAAATATAACACCAAGTTTACAAAAAGAGAGCTGGTTGTGCTCGAAGAGGTTAGTTTGTATAAAAAGAGAGTCTTGATTTTCTTTGTTTTTCTTCCCATCTTATTCTTGTCAATAATATGTGTAGAAATTTAAATCAGGTCCAAAAAGCAATATAGATTTAAACTTTGATACATTAAGTTTGAGTGATTTAGATTTATATGCTCATGTTTTGGGATTGTTTGTAAATACGAATGTACACACAACGTTCAAAATCGATATTTCACAGCTCCTGGATTTTATTTTGGATGCCTCGACTTATTATTACAGCGTGCCTTATCATTCACTCCGTCACGCCGCAGATGTTGTGACAGTTCTCTATTATTTGTGTCAGTCTCATGAAGCGGTAAAATATTTGACCGAATTAGACAAAGCCCTTTTGATGGTGGCTGCTTTGTGTCACGATATTGGTCATGTACGAGCCTATTAATATTACGCTTATTATGAAAAGAAATAATCTAAAATATATATCTTTTTTTTCTGTATATAATATACATTTATGATGATTTAGCCAGGGCTGACGAATAGTTATCAAATACATGCAAAAACACACCTTGCAAAACAATACGGCAATGATTCCATACTAGAAAAGTACTCAGTTGATCTGACATTATTGCTTCTACGCAAACATTGTATTATATTAGACCACGTGGCGCTTGATAGACTAAAGGACCTGATACTTTCGACGGATATGACATATCACTCTGAATTGGAGGTACAAGTTCAGTTATTGATAGATAAATACGGATCTGTGTGGAGAAAGTACGCTGCTAGAAATCAACCCTCAAATGAAACCATTTTGCTATCTGACCGCCAGTGCCTGAGTCGTATACTTTTACATGCAGCAGACATTAGCAACATGGTGCGCCCCTGGATCATCTCCAAACAATGGTCAGATTTAATTTTGCAAGAATTCTACCAACAAGGTGACAAGGAAAAAAATGGAAGGATGCCAATATCACCTGGTATGGACCGTGAAAAACATTCACAAAGGCTCATTAGTTTAAAATTTAGTGAAATTATTGAAAATTTCTACAAACTGCTTGCAGATCTATTTTATTCTACGCATGTACTGCTCGACAACCTTGCATATAATCGCATCTGCTGGGAGAAAGTTCCTTGTCTAGACTTTTAAAATGGGTTTTCTCTTCGTTCAAGTAGCAAACTCTTGGGCCCCTTGTAACATACCTTTTTTATAGAAATTTCCTTTTTTAATTAAAATTGCGTTTCTTTCGTATAAAAAACTTGGCTTTGACCGTTAAGTGGTGTTTTAAGAACATAATGTTCAATGAGAAAAAAAAAATCAAAATTTTGATATGCATGTTGAAGTGTGAAGTCAGAAAACATCAAATTTTTGACCCCCCCCTCTTTTTTTACTTTAACAAGAGGTTTTATTTCAAACTAATAACTTGATGAATTTTTACTCAGTTTTCTTTAATAAACAAAAAACAGCTTGTCTTTGTTTTAAGAAATTTAAAGAAATCCGAATAAGCTAATCGATTTATATTTTTTTCTCATCCAAAAAATGTTTACCAATAAAGAGAGTACAAACTATAGTATAAACATATTAGTTCGAAACTTGTAAAATACTTAAAAAAGTTATGTAAAACTAAATTTTTTCGTTTGTAATGTATGGATTGGATTGAGCCAACTTTAAAAATGAAATAGTTTTACGAATATGATGACTGAGAGTTTCATTTGGCCAATACAATTGAATCGAGTCAGTTGTCATAACTTGGGATACCCAATTTAAAAAGAGTCTGTGGTTTGAAAATGAATCAACTTGCCAGCTGCTTTCAGTAACGATAATATTGTCTAGAACATTTGCTCAATTCTGGAATGATGGTGTACACCAACATTTAAAAGAAGAAAAAATGTTTTTTTATTGGTTATCAAGTCATCAGGGCAATAATTTATGTTTATATTAATACTTTTTGTAGAAAGTAGTTTTCTAAACCGTTATTTACCGCCAATTAAACAGATAAAACAAAAATCTCCCAATCCCCACTTCATGACAACAGAACGCATCAATCATGGCGTATTTCCAAGAAGCTTTTTTTTTACTGCCATGCAAATTAATATCGAAAATTTTCGATGCTTTTGCTATTACAACCAAATGTTGCCAGGATTCTGGAGTTATATATTTTGACATGTATTCACTTGCTTGAATGAATGTTACTCTAAATAGAATGAGAGTATATTCTTCAATTTCTTTCCATCTTTTTTGTTACATGAGCATACAAACATGATTACCAAATGGTTTGGGTGAATAGAGAAAAAAAAAAAAGAAAAAGTGTCATTTATTGTTAACTTGCATGAATAAATACAGATGAGTAGTGAATGACGTTACCTATCATTGTATTTATACGAATACGTATGACTATAAATAATGAAATATCATACCGTATTTCACCATTGTTATTCACAGGTTAACTCAAACCCGTGCTTATAATAAATCTAGATATCCTATTTGACTGCAGAATTTCTTTTAAAATGGTTACAATATAATAAACAATATATACTTTTATCCATTGAATAATTGACGATACTTGTACCTTGTGTCAATAGAGAATGAAGGAGATGAAAATTTTTGAGTGTTGTTATTTGATTTGTTTGATTTACATAAAGTCAGTTTGTTAAACTCAAGCTGATAAAAGTTCACCAGAATTTAAGAGCGATTCTATATATAGAACAATGATTTACCTGGACTATACTCAGCTCTGGCCGAGGCCATCTCGACAATCGCTTTAAAATTTGGAAGACAGAGGGCCCTAGACTTGCTTGATTAGTAAAAGTAAAAGAAGTATGATACAAGCATTACGCAACTATTGGTGTTTTCAATTTAATTGATATGCAAATGATAGAGAAATTGCTGGTTAAGATCAATCCCCAGGATGTAATTCACAAGAACGGCACATTGGTATTGGTAACCAAAGTATCAAAAATAGATATAATTACCAAATGCTTCACATGACGTAGTTACAAAATACTTGGCGGTATTTAAATAATTGCCTGTGGAACTGTGGCCTTAACCAACGACAAACAAGATCCCAGAGTCGGTCATTCGATCAAAAAGGAACCAACAGTTTTCTGTTTTTATCACTTTTCCCCTTTTTTTTACTCCTCCTTTTTTATTTTATTTTTCACTATTTAATAGAGTTTAAAAATTCTAATTCATTTCTCTCTTTTCTTTCTCCTCTCTTTTTTCTTGTTCTAAAAACCACGGCAAATTAATTTACTTTATATAATGATCAGTACTGATTATTCAGTGGTAACACTCGAATCAGTCTTGGATGATCAAAACTCTGACTTATTTCAAGAGTTCACTGCCTACTTATACCAATCATACTGTATAGAAAACCTGGAATTTTGGCTGGCGGTACAAAAATTCCACCTTTGCGCAGAACATCAAATGGCTATTGAGTGCAAACACATCGTTTCTATTTACATTCGACCTAATTCGCCACAAGAAATCAATATACCATGTGAAATGAGACAATCGATATTAGAGAATTACAACAATCAAAATTATTTCCATCGCATGTTTGACGAAGCAGCAGAAGCAGTACTCGAATTAATGCGAATCAACTCTTTCTTACCGTGGATTATGCTTATTTCAGCGCCCGTTTCACCATCATCCCCTTCATCCCAATGCTCCACGCCCACAACACCCTTCGATACACAGACCATTTGGCCCGTTTCTCCTGTACATTCTAATAATAGCACAAATCACTCTTCAAAATTTCGACTCAATATGAATACAAGCTGTTCCAATTCAGTGACGACCATCTCTAGCTCGTTCTCATTTTCCGAGAAGTGGCAACTCATAAAATTAAAACAATCATCAAGACGCAGCTGTTCATCAATTGATTATGCAGATTTTAATCGTGATAAAACTGAGCCTTTAACACCATCTGAGAGTCTTGCAGATAGTTTTACTTCGGCATCCTCGGCACCAACTACCTGTCCACGGTATAAAACGATGCTAAAGCGGGTAAAACAGTCCCTATTAGGTCAGCATTCTGACGCTTCTCCACGTTCTTCAATCACTGATATCACTTGGTCTCAGTGGAAAAAATAATTTGCCATCATCATTATTTATTTTTATTATTTTATATATATTTAGACATTTATACATTAGCTAAAAAATCATTTCATATAACGTTTCATTTGTAAAAATAACATCCATCCTAATAAATAAAGAAATGCCATTGTACTTTTACCAAACTTTAAAAATAATTTATTTCGTTAATATGACCATTTAACCGTTTGGTGCTAAGAAATAGTCACTGTCATTTTCTTTTTTTAAAAAGAAAAAGTAACTCTGTCCCCTTTAATATACTTTTAACTCATTTGACATTTTGATCTTTATAAAAGACAGTCACAATTGATATTGGGGGGACATGAAAATTTTGGGGGACAAGTGCGAAGGGAGGAGTTGAGCGTGCCTGCAAAGCGGTTACCAAATAAGACACGAATTGTAATCCATTCTATCCTCTTTCAAACCAAAATGGTATGTGCCCACAGCACAGAATGAGATGATAAGGGATTGAATGCTTCAAGATGGAGTAATAGATAGCTTGATGGATGGATATAGTTTATATTGGATGAACAAACGGATGGATGGATAACAAAAAAAAAAAAAAGTAAAAATGGACGACTATAGTGGATTGAATACTTATCAAGTTATTATTGAGACGAGAGACCTCATTTTGCTATACACTCTCATTGAAACCATTCCTTTCCCTTATTATCTCATTCTGTTACGCTAAAGTAAAAAGTACTAACCTCTTACCTTAGGCCGACGCATCTGTCACAATTAGAACTCGCAAGTTCCTCACCAACCGTTTACTCCAACGTAAGCAAATGGTCGTCGATGTCATTCATCCTGGACTCGCCAATGTTTCTAAGGACGAACTCCGCGCCAAGCTCGGTAAGCTTTACAAGGCCGACAAGGAGGTTGTCTCTGTCTTTGGCTTCAAGACCCACTTTGGTGGTGGAAAGACCACTGGTTTCGCTTTGATCTACGATTCCGTTGAAGCACTCAAGAAGTTCGAACCCAAGCACCGTCTTGTTCGTATTGGTCTTGCCGAAGCCCCCAAGGGTGGTCGCAAGCAGCGCAAGGAAAAGAAGAACCGTCAAAAGAAGTTCCGTGGTACCAAGAAGTCCAAGGCTTCTGCTGGCAAGAAATAAATCAATTAACTACGTTGTTTTTGCTCTTAATGTTTTTTTTTTTACTTGTTTTTTTTTAATTATTAAAAAAAATTGGCCATTCTCTTGTTTTATATTCTACTTTTAAGCATCCAATTTATCGTATCGCATTTGTTAAGTGAAAGGCAAGTCTTTTTAGTATTCCATCCAATCAATACACCACCATCATTTAAGAATGCATGGCATTACGTTATTTCTGGTCTGGAAATGATTTTGGATACATGTGTGGATAAGGTTATGAGATCGGAATCAAACTTGGCAGCTTGTTGGTTCATGCAAAGTGCCACATGTTTTTTATTTTATTTTTATTTAGCTATGGGGATATCCTGGAACCCGAAAATAAAAAGATGCGGGTGATTTGATCATATCACTAATAGCAAGACTATAAAGGAACTAGAAAAATGATAAGAAGGGAGAACATCCATTGTTTTAAATAGGTGGTTTTGATGATGTCCTATTGGTAAAGGATATAAAATAAAAAGATAAAACGTATTTATAATACCATAAAGATTACTTGTAATGCACCATAGAATCATTTTTTTTATTTAAATTAATTAAATAGTTAAGGTTATAAATGCTTTTGGGTGCAAGTAAGATATTTACAGTGTATAACTTCATTTTATGCTCCTGTGTTTGTGCAGTCATAGCCAACAGACCTCATGTTTTTGCTTGTTTGAGTGGGATCTTGAAAACCACCAACCACGTCAGGAAACCTTGTTGTAATAGTGGGATCATTTCTATATTTGCTTGAAACCGGCTTTGTGTTTTTAGCCTCTTTTGCTTCTTTTATCATGCGCTGAACTTCTTGTGACTCCAAAGCAGAGACTGGAGCGGAAAATAGGTTGTTAGTGTTCATTGTGATTGCAAATCAAGTTTTTTATTTTGATTCAGCGTAGATTTTCAAATCATTTATATATGATGCCTGTGCTTAAACAGTTAGCCGTAAAACGTTTGCAGCCCCTTAACTTCAGGAAAATTTTTTGTTTACTACGATGATAAGTTATCGCTGTGCAGTCAAGGAATGATGACCAATAGTATTTAAATACATTTAATAATACAAAAAACTAAAATGTATATTGAAAGAAAAGTAGTATCTATTTACTCCAGTGCGTTTGATTTGATTTTGTATTATAGTAGTACTGTTTTTTTCAAGAAAATGAGAAAAAAAGGGGGAATAGTTGAGAAAATATTACAAATAAA
>VCJC01000734.1:0-15915 GCA_024140195.1 Backusella luteola
ATGTATGTAAAAACCCTATATATTCTACGCAATTTGTAACGTAGAATTCAATTGTATTTGGATCGTCAATGAGACCATCCACCAAAACCAATAATTGAAAACAAGTTGTTATTCCAAAATAAAATATAATCTGTGTAGTTTTATCATCTTTTATTCACCTTCGAATATTTCTTGGTAACTATCAAGTATTGTTTGAACAACAATTACTTGAAGCTGAGACTCTGCATTAGGCTGGTTCTCGAGCATACTTTGTGATTGATTACCAGACTCGTTACTCATAAGAGTCAATCCAAATATGAATGCCAAATTGGTAGACGTCATCTTGTTGCATTCTGTCGTTTTCCAGGAAGATACTTTTTTTTTGTTTATAACGAAGAGCATACCACTTTTTTATTCTTTTTCCTTGCTATTCCCTTAAAAAAAATGATCAAGATAGAGTGAACACTAGTAAATAGATGCCATCACCTCATGTGAAATTGTTTTCATTGTTTGATTTATGTGACCGCTCCTCCCTAAAAAAGATAAATGTTTATTTGAAATAGCTGCATTTCTATTTTTTATCTTCTTTCTTTTTCTTTCTTTTATCTTCTATTATTATTTATCACCTTAATATGAAATATCATACAATCCAAACTTCTTTACCCACGGGAATACCATCATCTACCTTAAAGCACTGTAAGGATAATCAAGTATGGGCTAAAGTAATAGACAGCTAACAATCAATATCATCTCTAGTAAAAAAAGTTGCCAATGTAGAATAGTCCACCTTGTGAAGTATCAAAAACTTATGGCAAGATTGTGAGTGGTAATAATAAGCCTGGGTAAGTTTCAAAGTACCATCATATAGCCTACAAGATACACAAGTACTCATGTAATAATTTTTTAGAAAAATGTGGATTAGGTGCCTGTTTCTGGCTCCCAAAGGTGCTTTTAAAAGTTTGAAACAGCCATGCAGCCCTTTAAGAATGAAAGGACAGCTAAATCGACACCGTTTCTAAAGTTCGTGTTATTAATTCCAGACTTAACTATACATTAATCTCATTTTTCCTTTCTTTTTTCTTACTAGTTGTTTAAAAAAAATGTTTTCTAGTTTATTTTACTACTTTGTTTTTTTTTTTGTTGGTCTTTGGACCATCGTTAAATCTGCCATGTTTGCTGTAACTATTTTTATGATATAATCACCCTTTTATACTCAACTCATACAATGTTTATATAGGCCACAGATTTGTTTGGTGTAGAAGAGAGACGTAATATAGAGGTAGATATCTTAATTTGTAAAATAGAAAACGAAAGTCTTTAACGCATACTCATATTTAGGCCAACAACCAAAGAGTCCGAGGTTGGCTCAGCGAGGTAGAGAGGGTGCATGAAAGGGCAGTAGTAAGTATCATTATATGAATTCCAATCTATTTAGAAAAATACAAGCTTTAACGCATATTCATATTTAGGAGCACTCAAGTGAGTGGAGTGAGAGCTTGATGAGTAGTAGAGACGAGGTAAATACTGTTTTATACTATATTCTAAAGTTATAACCTTTTAACATATGTTTATATTTAGGATCGTGAAATGGTAACTAGCATTGCAGTTTCTTTACTGTTCAATCTAATTAAAGTATAAAAATAAATACTAAAATAAAATCATATCTAGAGTGCGTCGGCGGATAGTAGTGAAGGTGGTGAGAGCGATAGCGAGGTAACTATCACTACAGTTTTTATTAAATCCAATCAAGAATACTAATCTAAATCTATATCTATTCTGGATATGACGGCTGTGATGAATATCACAGTAGTTCAAGCGAGGATGAACGTGAGGTAAGCATCATTGTAGCTGTTATTAAATACAATCAAGACATAACTTTTTACTCATTTAAAAAAATGTACTTGTTTAGATCGAGGATGAAGAAGGAGTACGTATCATTGGTATTAGTAAACACTTTTATAAAATAATATTAATCCTCATTTCATTATTTAGAATGTCCTCGTTATGAGACACATTGCTGTGGAGCGTAAGTATTAATATTAGTATATCAATATTTCAATGGTTATTAACCAATATTTGTTTCATACAGGCTTGGGTGATGATCTCAATATCATTGCCATTCATTTTGAATGGGCAGTGTATAGGTAATTATATATTTTTATCAAAAACTATTCATTTGCTAATTTATTTCTTTAAATTTAGTGGTCGCAAGTAGGAGGCGCCAACATCAACAACAACAAAAAAAATCTGTACAAACACAACACAAAAAAAGAGCAGAATTCGAGCGACAATGCTTTTGCTTATAATTAAAAAAGGAAGTATAGTAAAATCGAGGCTGCATACCACATATTACTGTACTGACTTTTGATTACCAAAGTGATATTCATCTTGTTACGATCGTACTGCTTTGATTTATTAATTAACAAATAAAGATTAGGTCAGCCCAAATGGGCTGAAATGTAGCCACTCTTTTCTATTGAATAAAATAATATATTTTGCAAACACGTAACTTGGGAAACTCGGTTAATATCTCTATATTTATTCCAGCATTTTTTTTAAATTATTTTCCTATTATCATTACCTTCAAATAAGTAATTTCGATTTTTTGATGTCAAAATTGTAGCCCCGGCTACTCGTTGTGCCAACCTTGCTATAACATACAACTGATGGATGTATAAAATTGCCAAACACATCTGAATAATATTTTGTAGCTATCACAATAATAATATCGCTTTTTTTTAATATTTTAAATATAACATTGTCAACTATACACTACTAAGTAATCAGCCCACTTGGGCCGATTGATTTTCTTTGAAATACCGACCAACTTCATCAGAAGAGAAATATGTGATAAAGGTTCTTATTTTCTCGTAAAAATGCATCTGTGTGTAGTGGACATGTCTAATAGTATGTATGTAAAAGGATAGATAAATTGAAGTATTTTTTTATTGGGTAAAAATATCATTTTTCAATCGGCCCAAATGGGCCGATTGCCCTAATCTATACTTGTTAATTAATAAAACCGAATCATATCTTTTACATGCGCTAGTGTTTGCCACCAAGAAATATAATACTGTGGCTTACAACTACTAAAAATTACTATATGAATGTGTATATACACTGGAGTAAAGTATAAGCATTTTATAAGCTGCCTGTAAAGCTGGAAAAGTCCATATAATCAAAGAGAACTAATATTTCAAGTATAAAATGAAAAAATAAAAATATGCTTTATTGATTGTGTATAATTACAAAAAAGGTATATCTCTTCTAGTCAGTTGGGATCTTGAGAAAGTTTGAAGTACTGGGCTCATCTTGTCCAGATAAATTGGAATTAGACCGGTTCAAAAAGTTGGTAAAGCGTTTAGTGATGGACGAGCTCGATGACGACCTTGATCTTGTACGTTGTTCGTTTGAAATCAAGGGAGACGGAGGCAGAGATTTACTCTGTTTAGATTCATCCACTTGTAGTATTGGTAAACTTGGTTGGCTTTTGAGCCGATAAAGGGGAATGGTTGGTGGCTCTGTAGGTTGTGTTTGAACCGGAGATTGAGGACGGCTGTCAGAGCAAGGTTTTTTAGGCAACTTTTTATTACATCCTGTGATATCATGACTCGACCTTGGTGATACCATTCCTTCAGAAAATGAGAGTAAAAGTCTATCACTTTCATCCGTCCAGTGAGCACAGCATAGCTTATATTCAAGTGCTATTATTTGATGACCGGCCCTCTCCACAAAGCGTATTCGCGTCACATAGCTTTCAAAAAAATATCCTTTACAGTAGGAGCACAATTCTGCTGTGGACAGATAGCCTTTTACATGTTCAACCAAATATTGAGGCACGCTGTTCCTGGAGCTCATAACTTGCCTTGCACAGAATTCGACCAGAGATGGAGGGTCATGCTTTAAGGGATAGTCATACTCTTCTTCAAACTCACAGTTCAAAGTTAGTAGTTTGCGCAAGTATGGAAGAGAGGCTATTTCTGCAGGTATAATTCTCAGAGGATTGTTGGAAATGTTTAGCGAAACCAATCTCTTTAATTTAGCAAACTCCCTTGGAATAGACTCTAATTGATTATTATTTGCAATAATGATGACAAGTTTTGACAGTTCACCAATAGCCGGAGGTAACCTTTTCAAGCTGTTATGACTGACATTCAATGCTTTCAACTTTGATAAAAAAGCAATTGTATCTGGAATTTCTTCTAGTTTATTGCGGGATATATTCAGTACAATCAGGTTTTTCAGGTAGCCCAATTCTCTGGGGAGTTCTGTCATTTCGTTGTTTGACCTACATGCGGAATGAATCAAGTAAAGTTAGAAACAGAACAACATAAAAAGAAAAAAATAATATACACACAGTTCTAGCTTGTTTACGGTATGTAGATATCCTATACTTGGACTTAGTTTTACTATGGATTTACTAGATAGATTAACGACTACTGCTGGATTTGTCAGTCGTCTAGCTTTTAAGTTTGGTGATACATCACCAATAGTCAGCCGAGAAAATTGAACGTCTTCCACTTCAGGCTTAGTCTCTTCCTCTATCTGCATCAACTCATCTTCCATTGGGTCCGTCGGCGCATTGGTCGAAGCATTAGTATTAGAATGCACGAGGTCTGGATAATACGTTTGATCAATGTAATCCAAATCGTTTGCTAAATCCTTCCGAATCAACGATAATCGCTTTCGCTTTTTACACACGGAGCATGATTCATTTGTAGAAGAGACGGCGACCCCACTTTTTGATAGGTCCGGAGAGCATTGTTGACAGACGGCTTGTAATTGATAAAGGTGTGGGTTGTCTAATACAAAATCTGAATGATTCGAGTCAAGCTCATTAACATCACCATCCTCGGTTGAGGCAGTAGCATTGACATAACCAAAAGTCAATGGAGAGTGATCAACACTTTCAGCTTGGCCCATGTTGGTTATATAAATATATAATGCAATGAAAGAAAAAGGAAAAGAACAGCATGAAAAATTTACATGGTTTCAAGGTTATATTTTTTTTATAAATGGAGCAAAATGAGTTGTTAAGTTTCACGTATTGTCGAAAACCCTAACGCTATTTTATTAATTCTTGAGCCCAATCAAACACATCACTTTCCATCATATCTTTATCTTTATTGAGCTATTAATTTCATCACATTGATTACAAGCTAGTTACAATGACTGATATTGCTGATACTTCTACTCGTCACCGTAGTTTATATATATATAATACATATTCGAATGTAGCGTACACCTTGGTTTTAATTGACCATGCAAGATTTACAAAAATACACCTTCTTCCTCCTCCCCATTGTGATTGCTATTTGTTTCCGGGTATAACTCCTTGGCATACTTCTGTCTGAATTCCTGAACATTGCTACCCATCTCTCTCCACGCTGCATCTCCCAATTGTTCTTGAATGACTTGGAGCGTGACATCTACTTGCTTATCTTTTCGTTTGATCAGATCTTCATTTTCTTTAATAGCCTGCACTAGATCGGGATCTTTGGCATCTGGATCAAATTCACGTATATCATTGTTGGATCGTATTAAATGAGCAATGGCGTTCTGAACTTCAGGTATCTCCGTCATGAGTGAAATAGGAGGGAGTTCTTTTAGAGCCTTTTTAAGTTGAGAAGGATCCATTTTGTCGCTTTTGTGTATTTTTGAAAGTTGAACGTAAAGAGTAAAGTAGTGATATAATATTAAAAAAAGAGATGGAGTAAACGATTGAACACGCAACGCGGTTTGTATGCGGAATTTTAATTGTCGAAGGCATCTGTGAGGCTGATGATTGTATATTTGTTCAAGCGATATGCGTCGATTCCTAGCATTACATCGATGTATTTATGTTCTAAAATCTAAATAACCACTTATTCAGCCCTTTGAAGAGCCGGTAAAAGAAAGTATCCAGGAAATTGATTCTCATTTTGCTTATACAAACCAGGAACTGTGATTAAGAAAAGAAAAAAAAAAAACAACATCTTTGGGAAAGCCAATAGCTGCAGAGAGTAAAAGAAAAGTATGATTCTGTGAAATATAAGTCGACTGTGCTTACAAGCGCATTGTTTGCAAGAAATACTTATAAACAATAACTCGTTAATTGTAAGAATTCAAAAATAAAGTTTGCTTATTATTAGTATTGTAAGTTATTAATTGTTCATTTATTTGAAACGGTGACTACTCTATAACGGTTTTCATCATCTCTAAATATATAAGTGTCAAACATTTCAAAATTTTAACCATAGCACTCAGTCAATGTACATTGTACTAAAATTCAACAGCACGACTTTACCATTAAATGGAGGGATAAAGCGAGTCTACTTTTACGAATAAAAATTGTCTGTTGTGGTAAGATGTTGTTACACAACATAAGCATCTAAAAGCGAGACTATTGCAAACAAGGAAAGACGATCCTCATTAAAACATGTTTGTTCTTCATCTTCTAATTATTTGATTATTGCTACTATTTATTCATTTTGAACATGTACTAATACCCAAAGAAAGGCTCCAGTGTAATAATACTTGGCTTAATCAACTTACCAAGCAAAAGGGAGCCTACATATATGCAGTTTATCATTTTAGCTCCATTTCTTAGTATTGAATACAACCGTAATACATCTTACTTGTTCACCAAATAACATAGTGCTTATTATTGTACTCACTTTACCAGGAATAAAAATAAATAAATAAATGCATCATTTTCGAGATAGCACTGGAGTATTTACATCCAACTTGCCAGATAACGAATAAAGTGGATGAAGAAACTCTGAGTCACATGAGCTGGCTACGTTAACGAAATCAAGAAAGTAGTCTCATGTCGATCTTTGTGGTTGCGTTTTATATATTTTGACCCTATCAGCTTAATCAAATAGTCATATATCTGCATGTTAGAAGTACAGTTGTAGTTGCCTTAAAACAATAATAAAAAGGAACATCACCTTTTGAACACATCTCCGCTTGTAATAGCGAGCTGTAGGTTTCAGTTTAAACAGCTAATATAAAAAGTGCTGGGTCCAATAGACTTTTTGAAATCACAAATTAATTATCGAATCAAACTAAGCGACCATCTAATAAGGAAAAGCACCCAATCTGCTTTACCCATGAAGAATTTTATAGTATGGCTGGGAATCACAACACACCTGTTGTAGCTTTAAATAACGTATCCCAAACGAGTTTCGACTGCACCGATTTAGGAGGTGTGCAGGATCAAAATAAGGCCCCAATCAAGCTAACAGCGAAAGCTTTATATTTAGTGTAACCTTGAACAAAAATAGATAATGACAAGAGAGAGCCATTCATTTCATTTCCGATCTAGTCTTCATTTTTTTATTATTTTTATTTTTTATTTTTGCTTTTCTTTCGTTGTCTTCTCCTTCTCCTTTTCTCTTCCTCTACTTTTTTTTTATTTTTGTTTTTACATACTTTCTTTTCTCTCTCTCTCTTTTTTCCTTTTCTTGTTGCTTTTATTTATTCTTAATAGACTTAATTATTAAGATTATTTTTAACTATACGGCCTTCTCTAAAACGAAAATAGAGCAACAACAATAATAATAATAAAAAAAATCTAGGAGCAACTCACCCTTAATCACCAACCTCCCCCTTTTACGCTTTTACGCTCTCTCACCAGTTATACGATATGCAATTATTAAACACCATCAACCTTTCTATTATCGCCACACTCTTACTTCAAAGCGGTCGCTTTGTTGGCGCAATGCCTTTATTTGGAGCGAGAGTAGACAATGCTCACTCAAATGGAGTATCAGAAGAGACATGCCAAGGTAAACTGTTCACTTCTTTTCATGGGTTGTTTCAGTTTAGCTTACCATCTTTCTTTTTTTAAAAAAAAATCTATTTTTGTTATTATTCCAGCTCTTCGAATCAACTATCCATCAACACAATCAACCGGTAAAGTTTAAATTGGTTTTACCTTTTTCTTGTTTATTAAATAATAATAAATTAGGTATCACTTATGAGGATGGATCCAAACACGTCATTGCTTGGTATGCACCAAAGTTTCTTACTCAGCTTGATATTACATTAGTAGACAACAATTCAGGCAATACTATTTCTGTTGGAACAGTCGGTATGATCATCTTTTTTTTTATTTATTTGATATACATTCGATTGACATTTTATTTACTATTTAAAAAAAAAACATAAACAATAATATATAAAAATAGATGCAATTGACGGAGCCACGGACGAGATCCCTATTTCACTTGGTGATAACAATGCTGGTAACTATTTTATAAATATAATAGCTTTATGTTACATAATTAATAGAGAATTACTATTTTAGGCGAATATCATTACCGCATTTCAGGTCAAGGAGACGGTCAATTTTGTGAAACAAACTCAGGGAATTTCAAAATAAACAAACGCACAACAGACATCCATGATAATGAAAGCGGGTCTTCAAGCTTGGATGACGATAACAAAGATCAAGTAAAAACCACTGCCTTCAAAGAATACATTGATGTAATTTTTTTTTAACTTTTGTTTTTGCTTTTTTTTTATACTTAAATAACATTTATATAGAGCCTTGACCAAGACATCGATAAATTTCTTCACAAAAACAAAGAAACAGAAACAGAGAGGGTTACACACAAAAATGATGTCGATCCCTCCAACACCAACGGAAAGTCTTGGGCCGGTGATGGTGCTCATGTTGATTCTGTTAGCCAGACCACAAGCTGGGTATCTAACGATGATCAACACAACAATAAGAGTGACTGGACTGGCGATGGCTCCCATACTAATGCTGCACCTACTACTACAAGCTGGGTATCTAATGATGACCAGCACAACAACAAGAGCGAATGGACCGGTGATGGCTCTCACACTAACGCTGCTTCTGTGAGAGATGCCAGCTGGGTTTCTGAAGAGGACCAGCACAACAACAAGAGTGAATGGACCGGTGATGGCAACCATGTCAATGCCGCTGTTCAAGACTCGAAATGGGAATCTGAAGATCAGCACACCAATGGTTGGACTGGGGATGGCTCTCACGTCAACCTCGACGACCTTAAAGAAGAAAGTCCGGAGTGGCAAATCGATGAATCTGATAACGAACCTGCAGGTATCAACCACAGTAATGGCTGGACAGGTGATGGATCTCACGTCAACCTTGACGATCTCAAGGAAGAAAGCCCAGAGTGGCAGATTGTTGAATCTGATAATGAACCCGCTGCTGCCACTTCTGATAATACTTCTAATAATACTCCTGCACCTACGCACAGCGATTTCACAAACACTTGGGAAGATACATCCGACCGTGTCAACGCTGATCCAGTTACCCACAGCGATTTCACAAACACCTGGCAAGATACCTCTGATAGTGTCAACGCTGATCCAGTTACCCACAGCGATTTCACAAACACCTGGCAAGATACCTCTGATAGTGTAAAGCCTGCCACTCACAGTGACTTTACAAGCACTTGGGAAGATACATCTGACCATGTCAATGAATCTGAGTCATGGGTTGACGAGTTCCATCAGGATATGAACCTCTTGGAGTTTGATCATTCAAACTCTGGATGGGCTACTGAAAACGACAAGCACACCAACTCTGCCGGATGGACTGCTGAAGATGACAAACACACCAATTCTGCTGGATGGACTGCTGAAGAAGACCATCACTCTAACTCTGCTGGATGGGTTGCTGACGAACACTCCAATTCTGTAGGCTCTGAATGGGTTACTGAAGACGAACCTTCTGTTCACAGAAACGGTGCTGTTTGGTAAATGGCATAATAAAAACCCGAAAGTCATAGATATCCTGTTTGCCTTAATGTATCATATTTAAACTTAATAAAATATATCATCAAAACACGAGCCTGTGGCATGATTGAAATAAATTTGGCTTTTATCCTTGCTTAAAAAAATTGTGAGCTTAAAATCATTAGATGGCTTTTTGCTAAAGAGACAATATTTCTTTTAAAAAAAATTATATGTCATTGATTGTAATTAAGGATGTTTACTCGATAAGGATTTAAATGAGAATACTTATAAATATATATATGTGTGTTTGTGCTTAGGTTTCTGTCTATTCATTATCGCAAAGTAATATTATACTGTAAATAAACAGCCTTTTTTTTTTCTACTTCTGCAATTGATGATTTTCTTGCATTCAAGCCGAATAATCATGACTTTGGTAATATTTAAATATTGACGTATAAGGAAGAGGGAATAAGCTGTAAAAAATTGGCGAGAAAGAGGGGTGGAAGAATAGCAAAGTGCCGATTCGTCATAGAAACTTGTCTAAAATACACCATGGTAAAGTCGATGTAGAATAGCACGCGATTTAGAGTGATAACTGAAAGGACGGATAAAAAAGAGAGCGGGAGCGATGGAAATGGAGAAGAATAGTTGATTCGAAAATTGATGCATACAAGCATAGCAAATTGACAGTCCAAGAAGGGCGGTTATTTATAGGCGCTCTGATTCGTCTGGTGGGAAAAAAATGCCAAGAAACCTTAAAAAATAACCTTGGAATGGTTGGCAACGATGCTTTAGCATTGGGTGACTATTATAGATGTGAATTTTCTAAAAAAGTGAAGGACAGGTATAACTTGGCCATTATCAATAAGTCTACTTGGGGTCGTCTCTTTAAGGGAGTCTCCACATACAAGCTAATGTCACATTCTGGTCTTATTGATCACATCACGTCGAGCAGTTTTCTAGCTCACATTATTATTTATAAACTCAAGACACAATATTTGACTTTATCTGTCTCGCCCCAACATCTTGGGATCATTTATTGTTGACCCGATTAATTTGTATGGATACTTTATTTGAACTTTTTAGTTGTCAAATCATGTCACCGAGAAAGAAAATCCAAATAAAAAAAAAGCAAAAAAAAACTTCACAAGCATTTATCAATGGTAACATACAAAAAGTGGATGATGCCTGTTTTCTCTCAACGAGTTATCTCGATCTTCTTTATTAGGAAAAAGCGTGAACTAAAAACTCGGATAAATTGCATCAGTAGCAAAGCAAAATAAGAAGAAAACAAAAGACACTGTTATTATAATTGAAAGCGATGAATCATCCACATTTTAAACCGAGTGATTTTGGAACCGAGAAAGTATATTTTAATGACTAGAAATGGCATAATTATTTTTAAGAGATAGTAACAACACAGCAAACAAACAAAAAATAGCGCGTAAAGGCAAGTGCTAACAAACCGATAAACAAACCGAAGAGATAACCTTTTTACTATTACTATTTCAAAAGTACTTGTTTTTTTTTTCTTTTATTTTTATTTTTTTATTTATTTTCATTTCCTTTATTCTCTGTTATTCTTATTTAATTATGATGATTGACTATAATGAGCTATTCTTTAGCTGCTGTCAGTACATTATTTCATGGATTTTCAGAGTGACTGCTGCGATCTATTTCAAAGAAATAAAGACAGAAGGAGCACACAATATACCAGAGAATGGGCCCATCATATTTGCTATAGGGCCTCATTCTAATCAAGTAAGTATGACCTTTGTTTGATAAGATGACATTTTTTTCATATATCGAGCAATAGTTCATCGATCCAATTCTTATGAGTCAATCCTGCCAACGTGAAGTGTCGTTTTTATGCGCAGAGAAATCAATGCATGAACCAGGTGTCGGTTTTCTTCTTCGAATGTTTAGACCCAGTAATGTGTTGTTTGTCTTGTTTTATTGATCACTTATAGAAAAGTTTAATAACAATGCTGCTTATCATAGTCCGTGTTAATCGACCTCAGGACCATGCTGTAAATGGAGAGGGTCGGCTAAAATCCATCAATTCATGCCACATTACCGGCATAAATACCAAATTTACGAAACAACTCAATAAAAACGACTATATTAGTTTCCCTAAAGGATATGGAGAGTTCAAAGTAGTAAACATCATATCCGATACAGAATGCATTGTTGTTCTTGATACAGAAAGTAGTGATCCAGGAAAGTTATCGGCTTTATTCAAGGACAGTAACAATAGAGTTGCGTATAAATGCATGCCACATATTGAGCAGGCGGCGGTTTACAAGAAGGTTCATGCCGAGCTTAATCGTAATCGCACCATTGGTATATTTCCAGAGGGCGGTAGTCATGATCGTACGCAATTACTACCATTAAAAGGTGGTGTTACTGCCATGGCTATGGGTGCAATGGCAAAGTATAAAGATTTGGATGTGAAGATTGTACCTTGTGGTAAGTATATTGATGTCATTTTATATAGTTAAATTTATTGACAATTGCATGCATATCTCTATCTAGGAATAAGCTACTCCCAAGCACATCGATTTAGATCTCGGATAGCAATAGAATTTGGTGAACCAATTACGATATCAAGGAGCATGGTTGATGATTTCAAGGCGGGTGGAGAAGCTAAAAGAAAGTCATGTTCCACATTACTTAATTCCATTCAAGAAGGACTTAAAGCAATAACTGTTAATGTTGACAGTTACGAAACGCTTAAGGTATTATTAGATCTTTATGTATAGTCATATTTCTGTAGTTTAATGTCCAATAAATTTATATAGTTTATAAAAGCTACCCGTAGAATATATTGCCTGCCAGAGAAGGTTGACATATTTGAACAGAAACAAATTGATCGGCGGCTGTCTATCGGATATAATCAATTTCAAAATCATTCTAAAATGACAGATTTACATCGACGTATTACTGCCCATCAACATATTTTAGAATACTATAGCATCAGCGATCACCAAATTCCTCAAACAATTTACGGTGGCACTAAAACCTGTTTAAAGCTAGTGGTGAACTTGATTTTTTTTCTGCTTTTTCTATTGCTTTCTGCACCAGGTATCATTTTAAATATCCCTGTAGCAGCGGCTGTAGATTACATTAGTAGCGCAAAATCCAAGGGTAATACTAAATCCATTCTTTTCATGAAAAAAAAAAGACAATTAACTTCTTCTATTTCTCGTTTATAAAAAAATATATAGCCGCTCTAAAGAATTCCACTGTTAAAATATACGGAAGAGATGTTATTAGTACTTGGAAAATCATTTCTTCGTATGCGCTTTTACCTATGCAGTATGCATTTTATACATTTGCAGCCCTAATGTACCTGAAAGATAAGGATACTGAATTCAGGTACAAAATAGCTGTCCCAATCACAATTTGGTGTGTATTGCCGTACGTATCTTTTCTGAGCGTATTGTTGTACGAAAAGAGCCAAGATTTTAAAAAGTATGTACATATATATTTAACATGTAAATTTTTAACCTAAACCTTGCATACTTATTTCACTTATTTATTTGTTTAGATCCATCACCCCACTTTTCCTTGCAATTTTTGATGAAAAAACTGCTACAATTCTTAGAGAAAACCATCACAAGTTGTCAAACGAGATTAATGAAATTGTCAACGAATTCAAACCTAAAGTTTTCCCTGAACTATATAGTAATGGTAAAATATATAGCGTCATTTATTAAATATTTTTTTTTTACTAAACCTTAAGCTCGATTAGAAAAACCTGATACCAGCGAAACAGAACCAGCAACTGTATTGGATATCTCTAACTTATCGCAATCCGTTTTAGGAAGTATATCACCCAACAGTTCCAATGGCTATTTACATCAATGCTTTGGCATGGATTGGTTTGAAGAAGGTGAAGACCCACAAGAGAAACATCATCCATCTTTTATTTGCTCTGATAAAGAGACAACAAAATTTTTTGATGAAAAGCAGCTAGAACAAGATAAAAATGAAAGTGTGTTAGTACATCTAAGTAAGTCGCCAACTCCTTCGATTCTTAGAGGCAAAGAGAATAGAAAAACAAGAAAGTCATCCCAGCATTATAAAACATCCAGGTTTCCCGAGCTATTTAAACGAAAGACGCGACGTATACTTCGATTTGACGATGGATTGCTAACTAGTTATAAGCGGACAGAATCTATTTAAAAAATAAAGTTTTTTTTTTGTGCCTCGAACTCTAACTTTATCTGGATCATTTTACATAATATATATGGCAAAACAAAATGGAAAATTTAGCATGACACCCACTATCATTGTAATCGACATGTGAAAGACAAGCTTCTGTGTTCAATTTAGTGAACCCTTAACTCAAGCTTATGAAATATTTTCAGAAAAAAAATCATTATGCCCAAAAGTGTAATCATTACCCACCTTAAAAAGGCAAATATGTGAATACTTCACACTTTAAAATAGTTAAAACGAAATATACGCACTTGCCAAGAGCTATAATAAAAAAGAGCTATAATAGTAAAGCGTGGTTGCGTGAACACCAAACAATACTAAAACGAAACAGATCCTTTATATATTCTATATATATTAAAATAAATGTGTGTTTATTTACATTTTACATTATTTGTTTGTGTGTATTGTCGCGTTAGTGTTTGCGTGAGTGAGAGTGTGAATATGAGAGTGTGTGTGAGTAATTTTTTTTTTACATGTAAATGTTTTTTTTTTCCGCTCAGTGAACTTGGGCCGCATGTGCTACACCTTCACTGTACCAGACAATGATTCCTTTTCGTAGCTCCTGCTGCCACAACACACCCCGATATTGAAACGTCCAGAAACTCCAGAAAGCAATCATCATCAAGCCACCAGCCGTACTGACCAAAAGCAATTTCATTACATGATGTGCCTGCAATAAAAATCCAAATGTATAGCCATCCATTTTAGCGATGGCAGTGTAAAACAGACCCCAGAAGCTTCCGGTACCCAGCAGACACCATATCCGGAATGATAGTAACCGAAAGCTTCCCAATTCCCATAACCGCAGTGGTCGATCTGAGGCAAAATGGCTGGAATCATAAATGTTTTGGTCGAGTCGACTGACATATTCCCAAACGAGCATGCCCCAGGCATTACGTCGCTCAATCATCAGCAACCAAAATAGCAAAGTAATCGGTTGCTTTGTTTCTACAGCGAGTCGTTGTGAAAATAGGAATTTGGAGAGTAGCCAGCCTGTCCAGTAAAGCCAAGTGCCGTATACAACACAGTGGCGCTCTAGTCCTAGAAATTGCATTTGATGCGCGAATAAATGTGTGAGATGGAAGGATAGGTGGAAGAGCGCGAAAATGGGTGGAAATGATTGGCTCCAGGGTCGTGGTTGAATGAGTATGACATGAAGAGAGGTGATTACAATAGCAAATATAAGGGTATACGTTAAGGGTGAATATGATATGCGACTATATTAGTAATTGAACAAAGAAGTTTAGTGAGTTGAACACAAGTGAAGCTTATTATTCATTCAGAATATTTACATGGAGTAACTGCTCGTTAAAATGGGGATCTCTTGATCTTCGGTTTTTGGTTTTTCATCGGTATGATAACCTTCGTCAGTTGTATTAGAGTCGTATGAACGTGCTCTGTGTATTGATTCGCCCGACTGTGCTGATTTATTTGTATTTGAATTCACCATTAAAAAACATTACTGAATGATATGAAGAGAAAAGAAGAAGAGGAAGAGGAAGATTGGAAAAAATAATAAATGTAATACTAAATATTTTATTGACACGTGAATAACCCATTTTTATTTGGTTTGGGTACACACATGTGAAGTGGCTTGATTCATGTGATTATGTAAACTATCTTTTTATATCAGCTATTTTGTACATAGATCAGTACTTGATGCACTATAAGAGTGATGATCACTATTAACAGTAATGCCAAGGGGATCAACTTTTATTCACTCTTTATTTCTCTAGCTCTAATTCACTTTATAACTGAGCACATGGGAAAGATTTATTAGGTGTTTGTAAGGATTATCACATCATGTTTCAAATCTGTTACAAAATTATATTTTGCAACTTACACTAATGATATATTGTCTTTTTCAAGAAAACGAGAAAATTTTCCAAATTAATAAGAAAAGCTTTTCAAATTTTTGAGAAAAGTTATTCAAATTAATAAGAAAAGTTATTCTAATTAATGAGAAAAAGTTGGTGAGAAAGAAAATGGGTTAAGGGA